>WOGL01000583.1:0-14067 GCA_015342145.1 Leptinotarsa rubiginosa | reverse complement strand
TCTGTCATTTCAAAGTTTTGGGGTGTGGACCATCGGGGGTAGTCCGTTCCTGACTTTGTAGCAAAACAACTGACTCCTGCATGAAAGCTCATCGACGGAATTCATTTGTTTAGTCAATTACCAAAATTTGGATGATTTTGAATATTCACTTGAAAAGTTATCAAAGAAAAACATTTTTCATTTTGTAACTTCGAGGGCCCGTAACTTGGTTACGAAGACTTTTAGGAAAAAAAGTTATATGAAGTACTGGTGATATTTTGACCCCATCTATACATTACCAAGAGGAAAAGAGGAAGTCCAGGGACACCCTGTATATATATTGCTTTCTTTAAAATTTTGCTTTCTAGAAAATGTAGGATTCCATGAGAGTCTGTAAAGTATCCTGTTTTGCCAAACTGGGTTGATGAAATGGGATAGCTTTGAACATCAAAACATTCATTTAAACAATAAAAGTGGTGCCGAAAAATGGAGTTTATTTGAAAGTGCAGTAAATTATGTGTAACAAATAGAAAATATGAAAACAAAATATTTCACGGAGTGTTTGAAAAATTGTGCGATGCACTGTTCTATTGACGTAACTCGCAAGTGAATTTCTCACAATCTTCTTCGCCGATAGCTGCACAAGGTTCAGTTGCCTATCCCTTGCAATGATATCACTTCACTCACGCTCCTTCACATTTAGAAATGGACAATAGGATACTGCAATGAATGCTTCTGCATAACTGCTCGAAATTGAATAATCATTGAGAAAGAACATTTTTGGTTTGCTATTTTCTTATCTTCATAAAAAATGTGAGAAACTGCCAACGGAAGAAAGAAAGCGAATAATTTCAGAATGAACTATTCACAAATATGAGTGAATTATGCATGAAAGTTCAAAAACACATGCACGTCAAAGAATTGTCGAAAAGAATAAGTAGAATTGGGTCCAAGTACAACACCAGAACCTGCTCCTAATCCGGAAACACCATCGGTAGCAGCCTCAGAAAAACCAGGAACCAGCAAATCGGATTTTTTTATATGTTTCTGTTTTTTTACTCTGTGGTCATTTCCATTTCGTATATTGAATATTTCGTTCGTTTTATTGTTTTTTTTTAAGTTTTTAAAAAATTATAAACTATATACATTCAAAAGTTTTAAAAATATATTCCAGTTTCATTTATTCACATTTACACTATCTTATTTCTGTTTGGAAAATAGCAAGTAAATATATAATGAAACCTCTGAAAAACCAACATTGAAGTTATATAAACCAAACTAATTATTGGACTTGAATTCACTCTATAAACTCTAAATTAGCTGCTTCATCCATTCTCTTAGCAATAATACAAAGAAATCAAAATTAAATTTTATTCGAATATTCACAGTCATGCCACAAGACAAACCAAAACTGTCAAAAATTAGGATACAAACAAATTTGGAAAAAAGTCGATATATCAGGATGGGATCTTCATATATAATTCAATTCCAGAGAAAATGAAGAAACATTTTTCCATTACAAAATGCATGTATCAATTGAAACAAAATTTAATTAGTGGAATTTCATAGTTTGCATTCTATTTCTATTACTTTCTGTAATTTCTTCATTTGACAGCAATTCATTGTTTTTTTTTTCAAAATATGTTATGTGTTTATTGTGAAATATCTTATAACTGTTATTTTATTAAACTTTGTTTCAAAAAAACCTGTTTTCCCATTAATCAGCTGTCGTCCCCATACGAACGACAACTCTCAGAAGTTGAGAAACTTGTGCGAGCTAAGGACAAACGAGGTATTACCTTTCAACGTATGATTCCTAACACAGTTACAGAATCATCCCAGTTTCAACCAGATAAATTCTCTCGAGAAAAATATCTGGTCGAGGCGGGAATCGAACCCACGGCCTTCCCATCGTGAGTCGAGCGCTCTACCACCGCGGCCAATTCCAATTCCAATTATAGTTAATTATATCCCCAATTATAAAAATTGGTTGTTTATTTGAGACAATAAACTGAATTGAATTGAAAAAAAAAATTATATAATTGATATTTTAGCAAATATTGAATTTATGTGTCATTAAAATGTACCTCTTTTACTGAGGCGTGGATTTTTCAATTCGTTCGATTTGGCAATTTTCATTGCAGGGGACCATAACTGTATTCTTCCCCTGATGGAAAGATTCCTTTATCCCGTGAACAACTCGAACTAATTGCGAGGTCGTGTTCTTATTCGTCGGAACTCGAATTGTTCCTCTGAGATAAGTTTCATTTTCTTCTCCAGACGAAGAAGTCTACTCAGCAAAACTTNAGACAATTTGGATAATAATGATGTCTGATAATAGCGTTGACAATATGTACTAGTTGCACAAGACCTTTGCGAGGGAGAATGCGGAGTAAAACCGGCTCGATTCCATCAAGCACCATCCCGGTGTTGGTCTACAGTGACAAGTGTTGAAAGGGGGTACAGTATTTCCGAAAACTCCTGTAGATGGCGTCCAAATGAGAGCTCTCAATTGGGTAACCCTTTTCAGCACTTATAAATTGAATTTCAATGAAAATAATAAAAGTAATGAAAATTGGCGCACCAAACGGTGAGGCCTGATTTTTATTGAAACGTATTGAATGATTTTTATAAAAGTTCAATTGTTTCACCTGGGAGAAATCCAGGACTACCAAAGAAACATTTTCTTGGGAAAGTGAACATGAACAAACTAATAATATTTCATCAGAAAGTCCAGTGAAAAGTGTTTTAGATGTAGGTTTTTGTATACTTCTCACAGAGGAACAAAAATCGGAATTGAAAAAGATAGTCAATTCATTCAGGTCAATCTCTTCTGAAGACAGATTTGGTTTCGCAGACAAAATTGTAGCTGATATTGATACAGAGGACACTTCTTTTAAAAAGAGGGCATATAGATTTCCTCCTTACATGTACTTCTTGGTAAAAAGGTTGTTAATGAATTTAGAGTGTGTTTTGATGGCAGAGCTCCAAATTAAATCACGAAAAAGGATTCTTGTCCACTTTCTTTATCAGACTATATTCTAAATTTGTTGAGTTGAATTCATCACAATAATTGATTTTGACTCTGCTTTCTGGCAAATCCATTTGAATGAAGAGAGTAAAGAAAAGACAGCATTTCTAATTTCTGGAAGAGGTCTGTATCATTTTGAGAAACTTTCATTTGATTTATCTAATTCAGGAACAATAACTGTTCCGAACCAGAAAACTGTACACACCTCAGCAACTTTTGATGCTTCATAAAGCTCAGATCAGACCTTCTTTGGAGTATTGTTCTCATGTATGGAGCTCTTCCCCCAAACATATCCTGAAGTTGCTGGATTCCATCCAGAAAAGAGGCATTCGCCTGATTGGAGACGCGAACATCACGTGCTGTATACAAGTTTGTGTAAGTTTAAAATGTCCATATAGGACGAAACTGATCTAACGTTTGTTACAAATAAAAGTGGTATAAAACATAGAAAGTTTCATTTCTCTTTTCTTCATTATGATTTCTTACCACGTAGTAACGGCTAAATCCATCAATTTATTGAGTTTTCAATCATTTGAAAGAAACAAACCTAGCTTTTCATTTCAAAAAAATCAATTTTTTAGCCAATCCCTTCAATTTTTGGGTTCGGTAGTTGATTAGAGGGGTTTATGAACTTCCACCAGATAAGATCAAGGCATTGGTAGATTATCCTCAAGTGCTCAAGTAGAACGTTTTATAGGAATGTGCTCCTGGTATAGAAGCTTCATTTCTCTATTCACTACTTTGGTAAGCCCACTAAATGATTTATTCAAGGGAAAACAAGAAAGTCAGAAAAAATTAGGAATTGAAAAGCTGAGGAAGCTTTCATTAAAATTGAAGAAAAATTGATTTCTACACCAATTCCAACAGTACCTGATATTTCTTCAGAATGTTGTATCCAGTGTGATGTCATTGGTATAGTAGGGGTTGTACTTACTCAAGTACAAGGTGAAGAAGAGAAAGTGATAGCTTACGCAAGTCGGATTATAGCAGAGAAAATTTATTCTGAAACAGAACGAGAATGCCTAGTTGGTGTTAGTTTTCGCCTTAGAAAAGTTCAGGTCATGTGTAGAAAGGGTGCATTTTGAAATTTTTTCCGATCACGCTAGTTTAAAATACCTCAAATATCTACCTCTGGTAGACGTAGTCATTGAGCTCTGAGACTTTCTACTTTTGGTTTCGAGTTGATGCACCGAAAGGATAAACTCCACATTACCTCTGATACCTTACCTCGAGCATCACTTTCTGGAGCAGTTAGTTTTCTAGGTATTCCATTAAGTAATTTTGAATCTTGGTATCATGAAATGAAAAATAGTATCATTAAAAATTCTGAAAAATATCCTCAGCGGATGGGATGATTATATTGGTAAGCATACTCCTAGAAAAATTGCTTCGTGAACAAATACAGTGAAAATTGTTAGTATCTTTCGACCAAACAGGAAAAGTCATTTGTAATCTTGCAACTTCAACTCATTTAGAATATTTTAAAATATTAAAAAAGGTAGAAGAACAATTTTATTGGTTTCAAATGAGGAAGGATATTTTAAAATAAGTATGTCAGAAATTGTCAAATGTGCTGTAGTCAAAACTATATCACTTCTCAACGTTTTGGTTTGGTGGGTGCAGAGAGAAAAGCTAGTTTTCTATTTCAATTTATGAGTACAGATGTGATGGGTTCATTCCCAAGCAGTTCCAAGGATAATAAATTCCTGATAGTAGTTCCAGATTATTTTTCGAAGTTTGTTGTAATGAAACCTATTAGAAACGCCTCAGCTCAAGCTATGTTGTCTAAACTTTTTGTATTCCTCAAGTTTTATTAGATTATGCAACTGCTGATAAGGGTAAAATGTTTAATGATTTCATTAACATTCCTGAAGTGATGTATACTTGTCGTTATCAACCAAATTAAAATCCCAGAAAGAGAAATAATAGGACAATAGGTACAACTATTAAGTGTTTCATTGAAGACTCTCATAAACAGTGGAATAAGGAAATTTTGAAAATTCAGTATTCCATCAATTCTGCTACTCACGAAGTAATAGGTACCAGCCCTATTTTTTTAAATTTTGGTAGGATTGTTCCAGCTAATGGTGAATATTATGGTGATGTCAATGATTCTGATTGGAACAATAATTCCCAAACTGGAGAAATTTATAATGAAGAGTGGTTTATAAAAAGCCTCATATCAAAGGAAGGCTAATTATTATAATTAGAGGAAACGTAAGCATATTTAAGGTTTGGAAACCAAATTTTGTACTTTCGGATGCTGCAGATGAATATACTTACTGCAAAGTTAGCGCCGCGCTTTGTATTATGTAAAGTGAAAAGAGCCGTGTCCAAAGCAGTTTATTAATTGAAAAATTTTGATGGATCCGATGCAGAAACTTGGCAGTATCTGATGAGTTTGAAGATGGTTGAATATGTTTCATGGTGAATTTCATTAGTTCGGACTTCCATTGTCTAATATGATATAATATGATTTGAAATCCCTGAAAGAACAAATAAAATTGAAAAATCAAAATGAATAGCTAAAAATAGCAATTATATTGTGGATATTAACAATCGAAGCGTCATGAAGTAATTTGGCTTGAAATCTTTCAATTTTCAATTTTCATTTCATTATAATTAAATTTAAATTTTTTGGTTTTTTCATTGTTATTTAATTTCAGGGATTTTTTGCTTAATACAACTGTTATTTTCAGCTATTCATTTCAATTTGTTTCAATTCTATTTGTTTTTTCAGGGATTCCAAATCATATTATTTCATATTGAACAATGGAAGTTGTGCAAAATATGCAACCCTGGCTTTTGTTTAATGTTTCTAGAAATTATTTCTTCCTGACTGTTACATTAGATATGGGCTAATTATGGAAAATGAATCTAGGCAAATTATCTGAAAGTTGGTCATGAACATAATTCAATTCAGATTTGATTAGATAAAGGTCAAATTGGTCAGTACTTAAATATAATATGAAGAAAATAGAATGTTTCTATTTTGCATGTATAGTGGCCACTAGTCCTATTTGTATGCATTTTTGAGCTATATGTATACATGAATATAAATAATCGGGACATCAGTTGAATGAGAATTCTTAAGAAATTTTGTCAATAGTCAGTAAAATCTTGGAGTTTGTGAAATGACTTCCAAATTTGTGTGGTTTGGGAAACTTTACAATTTGTTAATAGGTACCTATACACTCTGTAGATAGTAGAATTGAGGATTGTAGATGAAAATTTTCGTAGATTTTAGATTTAGAATTTTAGATGAAAATTTTCGTAGATTTTTGGGCAAAGTCTGGTTGTCCCTCACTTACGTGTAAAGCTACTTGGACTTGGCAAGTCCTCAGATAGTGCAGTTTGTGTATTCATGAGGATGAAAAAACACTTGTCTCGTTTGCACGTGAAGCCATACTAGTATTTGAGCATGAATCTATCATTTCAAATAGTATTGGTTATTTGATGGATCTCACGTCCTAGACAGTTTGGATTTCTGTAAAAGATATGATATTGAGGATCATATCATATCATATATCATATTTTTGATAAATGGAGTATATTTTTTATTTGAATATTCACCACATGAAGTATTAGTTATGATGCACTTTGTAGTTTTCAACCTCTCATTCTTCGGTACAGAATTAGTCCAGTAACTTTATACATCACAGCATGCGTCAAATCCGGTAGCTCTGATTTTTTGCAAACTTGTTTATAATGTTGGCCTAATGAATAATTCAAGTTTGTGACCTCGGGTGGGTGCCGAACGCAACTTTGTCAAAAATCGAAAACACCGCGAAAAATTCGGGTTTTTTCAAATTTTGGCGATTGAAATCCTGAAGGACTAGTTTTTGAAAAAATTTGCTTTGCATGTTTTTGAAGTAGACTAAATTTGCTGCAATATGATACAAGAACTGTCCCTGTAGACCCAATAGTTCTCATGATTAACTCTTTCAAATTTTATAATTTTTTTCGAACTTCGCAATTTTTGGCAATTCTGTCTTTCTGATTAATTTAATTTTCTGTTTGAAAAAAATCTGTTTTTCCATTAACCAGCTGTCGCATCCCTACGAACGACAACCCTCAGAAGTCGAAACTTCTACGAGCTAAAGATTAACGAGGTCTCACCTTTTAACGTGTGATTCCTAACACGGGTTGAACGATAGAAGGTGAAGATCGATCGTTCAGACTAGTGCTTGAACCACCGACCAACACGGCAGTCAATTCGAGTGAGTGAACAAAGCACCCACGTCGAACCGCTTGGCTACCGACCGAATTTTGACCCTGATAATACCATCGAAGCTTTTTATGATGTGATATCGAAAAAGAAAATGAGAAGTGTGAACGATGATGTTTAAGGGTGAAGAATGAACTAGGAAGATATTGAAATGAATAACTCAAAGAGGAAGGAGAGAACTGTAGAAGAATTGATAAATTATTATTTATGTAATGGAACACATGTTTAAAAAATGAAAGTCAGTTTTGAAATAAAACAATTTCATCTTTGATTTCGTCTATTATTTATTAAGCTACTAATAATGAAGTAAAAAAGATAAGAACAACAAAAGTTTTTTTTGTAGGAAATTGAGTAATATTAAAAATAAATCATATTGAGTAATAAATCAAATTAGTAGTAAATCAATAGGATACATCAATTTGGAAGTAAATAAAAAAAATTTAATTAATTTAGCCCTCTTGAAAGGCCCCGGTTGAGGTTCGACCGTATCTGGGTCGACGTATTGGAATGGCATATCCCCATCAGAGGATGATGATGAATCATAGACGTCTTGCGCCCACAAGTCATCCTCCATTTCGACATTAGACAGATCATCGCCTTCTGGGATATCTACTACTGCAACATCAGGTATATTGTCACAAGAGGTGCCGATGCAGTGCCTGCAGACTGATGAGCATTTTAATCCCGCCTTTCTGCAGCTGCACGCGTTCCCACAGCCCTTCGAGCAGCCGCAAGAAATCATCTGCAAGAGGTGAGTGTTGTGGGGCTGCATCTGTGGTCATCCTTTTGGGGTTGAGGTCTTGTGGCGTGGATATCTACCCCCAGGAGAGAGGGTTCAGTGTGACTCCCAACCACGCCTGTACCTGTAAGAAGATTGTACATGAGAATAGAAAATGATGAATGATATGTAACTGATGCAGGACGAATATTTACCTGATGGTATGTCTGCAAAGAGTAAAATCGAGCAGATTCTTGTGTAGGAGATAACCTGGCTACATTGAAGCTGATTTTCGTCGCAGCCCTGGCGAATAGTTGGTACCTTAGCTCGTCAAGGTTATAGGTGTTGGGATTGCCTCCGTATAGAGCAATTATGACTTGCTCTCCTACTGCTGCTATTTCGTCAGGTGTAAAGTTGGTGTCAAGAAAAATCGCAGCTTACTTTTCAACGTCCGGATTTTTTTCAACTATGGACATCATTTGCATCTTCCCTTGGCCAAAGAAGCAGGATGTCGAGTCACAACCACTGAAGGCATGGATGAAGAGAAAACGGTCTGGTTTCGAAGATGATTTTGGTTGGTTGAGATGGCAGTAAGAATCATTAGCAAGTCAATGTCCTCACCAACGATTACCACTATTACATAGGTAGAGGTGGCAGTTACAGCTATAGTGATGATGAGCCTACCGTCATCTTCCCCTGCTTGGAGTACTTGAATGTTGTTATTTCCCATTTTTGTTGTCAGCAGCTTCATGAAACCAATCTTGTTTTTTCATTTAACAAGGATTTCTGTTGAGGAACCTGTGCCATGGTTTTCTCATCAACAATTATCTCTCGCGATAAGTGTAACTTGGCTCTTCGAAGACGCTTAGAGCTCTTTGTGTTTTTCTGAACAGCATATACGGGGTAACCATCAAAAAATACTGCCACGTTTGAGCTATAGTGAGCAGTAATGTTACTGTACGTATCGGTCAGCTATCGCACTAAATGATGAGCTTCGAGGCTACACAACTTTGTGAAGTAGATGCACTCTATCCACTACTACAAACTTCGTTAACCCTTGCTTCTCATTTGAGATTGCAGGTTGAAATCCTGAATACAAGGTGGATTTTGTGCGCTTGCTCACTTCCTGTTCAGAGAACAGTGCCATTGGGATTGGTGATAGTTCGTAAGTGAAGAACTCTCGCAATGGCTGTCAGTGAGTAGACGTAAGAAATCTGTGCTCCTCAAAATAAATTCATAAAAAGGGATATACAACAAAGTGAAAAAAATAAAAAAACGGTGACAATAAACATAAGGTGATTTCTAATTATATAGTGTGGTAAAAAAAAACTAATAATGGTTATAACACGAGATATCAAAGACGAAATGAGTACTGCAGTAAATCAGGCGCTGAATAAATGTATAAACAACGATTCCTTCTTGCAAAATATAGTGGAGAAGGTATCAGAGGCAATAACAAAAACCGTCGGAAAAAAGTTATCGCAAATTGAAGAAGAAATCGCCTCACTCCAGACCGATCTAACGAATACAAAAAAGGAATATGATCAAAAAATAAAAAAACTGATGAACAAGTATTATTTGAGAAAAAGTTTGATCACATGGATCAAGTTACTAGAAGATCAAACTTGAGAATTTTTAACTTCGAGGAAAAATTAAATGAACAGACCAGAGCAGAAATCATTAAATTATTCAATGAAAAAATGGCCATCAACATCTCCCAGGATGATATTGAGATATGTTACAGGGTGGGCAAGAAAGCAGAAAATAAATCAAGAGGCATCTTCCTTAAACTAAATAACTATGATCTTAAACAAAAAATCTTCACCAAGAAGAGAATGCTCAAAGGGACTGGAGTAGTTATCAAAGAAGATCTTACGAGTACAAGAGTAGAAATCCTAACAAAAGCTATTGAAAAGGTCGGGATGAAGAATGTGTGGACAGATTCAGGAAAGATTTACGTAAATAAGGACAACAAAATATTCATTCTAAAATGTAGAGAAGATCTGGAAAATATCTAGACATTTTCTATTCCTTTGTCGAATTATATATTCAGTATGTAACTCCATTTTTGTATTGGGATTATCATTGTTTTTTTCTTTTATTAATGAATAGTAACTGTATCTTTAACAATACATATGTAAAACTGTTCGGAGGGGTGCAGAAAAACGCAGAATACTCATACCCCCATACCATGCTAGACATCTTAGAATCTCTAGACAATTTTGAAGAAGTAAAAACAAAAACATTTGACAATATACATGATTACTTTAGGGAAGGAAGGGTCAGAAAGATAGGTGATATAGGAGTTATTCATTTCAATGTACGCAGTATAAAAAAACATTTTGATGAACTTCTGGTATATTTACAACAAGATTCTAATAATCTCGATGTCATCGTGCTCTCAGAAACATGGAGGATTGAGTCGGTAAGTGATTTCATTATACCACATTATACAGGTCATTACAATGAATCAAAAACAAACCAAAACGATGGTCTAATAATTTACACAAAAAACTCTTTAGCGGCAACCGCGCAAATTGCTTCTCTTACCGACACAAACTTACTAAGAATAACCTTTCTAGCAGGAAATCTGGGTGAAAAAGTCGAAATTGGTATTACTGCCTCATACCGACCCCCTTCTATTGACGTAAGAACTTACCTGAATGATATAGAAAACTATTTTTTGAATCTTAGTAGCCAAGCAGTGGAATTATTTTTGGGTGATATAAATATAAATTTATCAGATACAGTCTCCCAGGACACTAACCATTACCAAAACCTGATGACCGAAAATGGTTTCACTTCTTGTATTATTGAACCAACAAGAGAAACTCGGGAATCGAGATCGATTATCGATCATATTTTTCTGAAAAGAAGCAAATCATCACTACATAAAATTAACTTTGAATCATCCGTTATACCTAGTGATATGACAGATCACTATTCAACCCTCATATATCTGTTCACACCCACCCTTGCAACCCCAACACAAAAGAAAATTAACACATATGAGAGGGTTCGGTATGAAAAATTGAAATCTCGCTTAGAAAAAGAACTGTGGGTTAATGTACTACAGCACAATGAAACACAAGAATCATATGATGCTTTTATCAATATACTAAATAGGTATATAAAGGAAGCTACCGAAACTGTTACTTCAATAAAGAAAATATGCAAACTGAAACCATGGATCACAGTAGGCTTGATAACTTCTATAAAAACTAGAGACAACCTGAAAAAAAACTCTTGAACGAATACTCGGAAGACTCCGAGAAGAAATATAAAGAATATAGAAACAAACTCAATAACTTACTCAAACGAACAAAAAATCAATACTATAAAAAAAAACTTGAAGCTATTGGCAATTATAAACAGACATGGAAAATAATAAAGGAGATTTCTAACACCGAATCTAACAAAAATCATATAGAAAATACCACAATTATTAAAGAGAACAACGAACCCATAGTGAATAATGAAGAAAAGGCTAATTTATTCAATGAATTCTTCACAAATATAGGATTGAACATGGCAAAAAAAATTGAAAAATGTACTTTACCACGGAACTTTTTGAAAGAATCTTCAGTGACGGCGACCTTATTTCTCGAACCTATTGATGAAAACGAGGTGGTAATATTAATTTCAAAGCTCAAGAATAATTGTTCTCCAGGCCCAGACGGGATAACTGCAACCCTTATTAAAAATATACACCCCTATATATTGAAACCATTGGTCCATATAATCAACTTATCCTACCGAAATTCCAATATACCGCACCAATGGAAAGAATCTAGAGTCACCCCTGTTTTTAAATCTGGAAATCGAAATGAAATGAATAATTATCGTCCCATCTCTGTTATCAATAATTTCGCAAAAATTTTTGAACAATCACTTAAAAAAAGACTCCTTGAATTTTTCAATAGATATCAAGTACTGACTGAACGACAATTTGGTTTCGTCAACAACTCCAGCACAGAAAATGCCATAATAGATTTCATAGGTCAGACAGTGGAAACCTTAGATAAATCATCTAAGTGCTTGGCGGTATTCATCGATTTAGCAAAGGCATTCGATACCGTCTCACATGAGATTTTATTGAACAAACTCTCTTTATACGGAATTCGAGGCCATGCATTGGACTTGCTGCGGGATTATTTATCACAACGTACACAAAAAGTTAAAATCGGGGACCAACTCAGCGGGCCATTAAAAATATCTGTTGGTGTACCACAGGGAACCGTTTTGGGGCCAATCCTGTTCCTTGTATACATCAACGCTATATCCCAAATACAAAATTTCAATAGCCATGTTATTTGTTACGCGGATGACACTGCTCTAATATTCAGAGATGAGAGTTGGCATAATATTTCTAAGAAAGCTGAGGAAGACCTACAAAAATTGCAAGCCTGGTTTAATAATAACCTGCTTAGTTTGAATATAAAAAAGACAAAATTCATGTGCTTCTCTCTAAACTCAGATGACCAACCGCTTATGAATAATCTCAGAATACACAAGCCCACCTGCGCTAAGAATATAATATGCAACTGCCCAACAATAGAAAAAACAACGTCTATAAAATATCTCGGCGTAGTCATTGATCAACATTTGAGATGGGATGAACACATTGCCCAAGTTATAAAAAGAATGAGAATTCTCATGTTTAAATTCTACACCCTTAGAGATATACTCTCACAAAAAAATATATTAATTTTATATAACTCATTAGCAGAGTCCATATTCAGATATTGTATTGTTGTATGGGGAGGCGCATTCAATAATGCTATTAATTACCTTCAAACAACTCAAAACTCATTACTGAAAATTATATTCAAAAGAGATAGACGTTTCGCAACGGAGAAACTATACAGAGAAACTAAAATATTCAACATTAGATCCCTATACAGCTACCAATGTTTGATATGGATGTTCTCGAACATCCATAAATTCAACTATAACACTCTCAAAACAACAAGATCCGTCGAAAATTTACATATCAAAATTCCACTCTTCAAAAAAAGTCATACACAAAGATTCGTTTTTTTCTTCGGACCCAAACTGTACAATCTTCTTCCAACGCACCTGAAAAAAATTAAGAAAATGAGTAAATTCAAAACCACCCTTAAGCTATACATACTAGAGAACCCGACGACATTTAAAATATTTTGAAAAAAAAAAAAGTAATCCAAAGACTCACCTCATAATCCTGCAAAGCCGATCGCTGTCCCTTCCTTCCCATTTTATTTTGTTTTGTTTTGTTTTGTTTTGTTTTGTTTTGTTTTGTTTTGTTTTNTTTTATTTTTTTTTGTTTTGTTTTGTTTGGTTTTTTTTTATTATATTTTTCTTTTTTTTTTTCTTCCATCTTCATCTATATTCTCATACTTATACTCAACTACTGCTGTTATTTGATATAAGTTATTACACTATTTGAATACCTCATCAACGAGTGGGAAAAAAGCACAAAACAGGCGTTACACGCCTATGTGTATTTTGTTCCACTCCGGATGAGTTTCAAAACAGAGCAATATTATTTATATTGAGATATACCTATTGTATTCACCAAGGATTACTTTGTGTATTGTAAGAAATTCTACTTATTTTTCCGACATTCTGTTTGTATATTGTTAACTAAATGAATAATTAGATAAAAAAAAACTACCCTGGATGGTCTGACGAAATATCTAGACATAAGGTACTTGCAGATTTTTGTTCTTCATTTGGAACTGAATTGAACTTTGAACATATTGGTTATCTAGGCATTCATTTATCAGTGTGTCAATTTTAAAACTTACAATGGGCTATATCTCCACCCACCATAACACAAAAAGTTTAAATTGCAAACCCCTACTTGTGATACATCATTGGAAAGACTATCAAAAATGCTATCAGATGGTATAACTAATAATTGTACAGGGTGAAGCAATGATTGTGAAACTTTGGCTTAAATGGAATATTTAATGCAAATTTATTAAAAATGTCAATTAGGTAAATGTTCAAAGTGGGTTCCGTTGTTTTGTAAACAATAATACAGCCTAATTTCAAATTCTGCACGTACTTTGGCAAATGTTGTTCTAGTTATGGCGCGACTTGCTTGCGTAATTCTTTCTCGCAATT
>WOGL01000582.1:0-14024 GCA_015342145.1 Leptinotarsa rubiginosa | reverse complement strand
GTCTTTGACGGGGAGTTTCTTTCAATGGAGGGGAAACTTCCATGAGCAATTTAATCCTTTCCTAGACTACTTGAACGCTCAACCTCCCAGCATTAAGTTCATCATGGAGAATGAACAGGATCAACGGAATCAATTTCTAGATGTACTTATCGAACGATATGGTGCTAGACTAACCCACAAAGTGTACCAAAAATCCACGCACTATCAAACCACCATTCTAGGCAAAAGAGAAAAGCCATCTCTACTCTAACTGAATGGGCTCAAAGAATATAAGGACCACAGTATCTAGAGAAAGAAATAAAACATCATCAAGTGACCTTGGGATCGAATGGATACAGTTTACACGAGATCAACAAAGCCATGGAACGGAAGAGTTCCACGGTTCAAAACGAAGAAGATGCTCAGATACGCACGTGCGTATCTACCATACGAGGTCCAGCTATTAAATAACGAGACTGCGCGCCTAGAGGGCGCCCTAGCGGGGTGGGGGAAAACGAGTAGTGCGTTGGGTATCTGGAAATCTTCTCTATTCACGTACCAAAACACGTTTTCGTTACCATTATAGTATTTGTGCAGTAGCGATTTAAAACAAACGTTTTTTTCTCGTGCCGAGAACTATGTGTGACGAAAAACAGAAGCAACGTATCAATCTCAAATTTCTCAAGTTTCTCCGGAAACAGTGACCAAAATCAACCAAATTGTGCGTGCAGATCGTCGACTAAGCATCCGGATGATTGCCGAGGCTGTAAACGCCGATAAAGAAAAGGTTAGAAAAATTTTACACAAGGAATTACACATGACAAAAGTCTATGCGAAGTTGATGCCAAAAAACCTGACTACTGACCTAAAGCGCTTGCGTCAACAGGCCCACTCAGATTTCCTTGAAAGTTTAGAAGAAGATCCCGGATTGATGAAAAACATGATTACTTGCGACGAAACGTGTATTTTTCAATACAATGTTGAAGCAAAGCGGCAATCGATGCATTGGAAGACGCCTGAATCGCCCAGATAAACATAAGATGTATGAACCTCTGAAGAAGCTAGCCGCTGGCGTCAGCGAAACATCAGGAAGAAACCGCAAAAATCGACGGCCTTCAAACCCGAATAAAAATAGTGACACTGCAGCCCTATTTTGTTCAGGTGCCCTCCAGGTGGAGGCGTGACTAGCACTGTGATTTTTCTGAGTCGATCGTTGTTTCATTGTAGAAGTTTTTCAGTAATTTTCCTGAAATATACTTTTACAAAGGTTTCTTTGCGGCTCATTTCCTGAGTTGGTGCTTAATAAGAGATTTTGGTAACCCTCCCATCTGGTTCAGGATCCACATATTCAGTTGATGATCCGTGTCTAGCACGGCCATAATCTTTTTTGTTATTCGTGATTCCTGATTGTTCTATCTTAATAATGGTACTACTTACGTTGCTATACCAATTACTTCTAACATCACCGTCATCACTTACCTCAAAACAGCTTCAGGTTCAGGAATGTCATACTGGTGACCAGCAAACTTCCTCAGCAGAAACAAGCACCCACTAATGGCCTCTTCATCTGAAAGCAATTCAACTTCAGCTGCCGTTGGCCCCACTACCCATCCCAGCAGAACTCTCGGATGACTATCAATGACGTAGAAGCCAAACACATCCTCTAACCATGATCTCCCTTTTTCGTCCTTTGGAGTGAAATGGGCAGGAATATTTAGTTTGTCGTCCTCGGTCCACAGCAAGCTGAACCCCTTCAAGTCCTCTGGCCACCATCTCGTTGAAAATCTCAGCAAAATCTTGTTAACGGTGCCCAAAGCGATGTGCTCGATGGAATTCACTTTGAAAGGTGGCAACTGGGGGACGAACCAGTCCCTGTGGAACTTCTTCAGCACTCCTACCGATACTGTGACCAAGACGTGATCTGCGTGGAAAGAAGATCCGTCTGCACAAAGAACTGTCGCTGCGCTTTTATCATTGTCGATGTCGTCCCAGATTATTTTGGACACTTCTTTCCTCAGGAGTATTTTACCTTCGATTGGTAGCTGCTTGCTCGGGTCGGGATACTTTTTCTGTAAATCAATTAATAACGATCGGTTAATCTTGATTGGATTCAGTTCACTATCTTTCACCTTTGGTTGGATCGGATTAGTTTATTGAATTTGGAATGAGAATGAATTCAAAGTTGAATCTTGTTCCTTTCAAGCTTCAGATGCATTTTGAATGGACCACATAGTATTTGGAAAGACAATTGGATTGACAGAAGATCACAAAATTGGATTTTGGAGTTGATTATTGCTTCAAAAATGATATGTATGCTTGTCAGTACATGCATCCCCGAAAAATATTTGGGAAATCGTGAATTCCAGTGAAAAGTACACCTTTGTTTCTCTATAAAAGAAATCTAGAGGAATGTCTATAATACTCCCAAGTGCTCCATCAAATTTATCCTAGATATTATCTGGTATGAAAACCACCATAATCCAAAACTTGAACTAACCTCATTGGTAATCCTCAGCTTTCAAATTGAATAAACAAGTACTTCCGAAAAATAAAAGTATAAATAAACCAAACTATTGAATAGCACATGGCTACTCGCGATAGTTATGGTGTGTTTTGTTGAGATGTGTTCTGTAGAACATCCCAATCTTTGAGGAGAACCCCTAATAGATCTATACCTGTCTATCTGACACGATAAACTCAAAAAATACCGAATGGAGTTTCATACGTTTTTCACTAATGTGATGTGTTTTTATATTGAAATTTCACCGCCTAGGTTATAATATACAAAGCGATGAAAACTGTTTCTAGGATTTCCTTAATTTTTTGTGACTCATTCTTTCGTTATTGTTAAAAAAAACCAGAACATCTGTTCCATTGGCCATTAATATAAATGTTCAAAATAATTTAAGTTGACAGAACCTCAACAAGTGATTCGCTATACAATATCTTCCTCACAGGTTTTGAGTGTGAACCCGTGTTTTGCTTTACAATAGCTTCTTCAAGCATTTTGAATATGAACACGTGTTTTGCTCTACAATACCTTTCTCAAGCGTTTTTACTGTGAATATATATTTCGCTATATAATAGCTTTCTCAAGCGTTTTGAGTGTGGACACGTGTTTCGCTATACAGTAGCTTCCTCAAGCGATTTCAATATGAACATGTGTTCCGCTATACAATAACTTCCTCAAGCTTTTTGATAATGAAATCGAACTTCGCTATACTATAGTTTCCTCAAGAGTTTTGAGTAAAAATACGTGTTTTGTTATACAGTAGCTTCCTTAAACGTTTTGAATATGAACACGTGTTTTGCTATACAATACCTTTCTCAAGCGTTTTTACTATGAATACATATTCCGCTATATAATAGCTTCCTTAAGCGTTTTGAGTATGGGCACGTGTTTTGCTATACAGTAGCTTCCTTAAGCGATTTGAATATGAACACGTATTCCGCTATACAATATCTTCCTGAAGCGTTTTGAGTACGAATACGTGTTTCGCTATGCAATAGTTTCCTCAAAAGTTTTGAGTATGACCACGTGTTTCGTTATACAATAGCTTTCTCAAGCGTTTTTAGTATGAATACGTATTTCGCTATACAATAGCTTCCTCAAGCGTTTTGAGTATGAACACGTGTTTCGCTATACAATATCTTCCTCAAGCGTTTTGACTATGATTACGAGCTTCGCTATGCAGTGGTTTCCTCAAGAGTTTCGAGTATAAATACGTAGATTCCTCAAACGTTTTGAATATGAACACGTGTTTCGTTATACAATAGCTTTCTCAAACGTTATTAGTATGAATACGTATTTCGCTATATAATAGCTTCCTCAAGCGTTTTGAGTATGAACACGTGTTTTGCAAGTGATTTTAATATTAACTTCCTCAAGCTTTTTGATAATGAAATCGAGCTTCGCTATACTATAGTTTCCTCAAGAGTTTTGAGTATAAATACGTGTTTTGTTATACAGTAGCTTCCTCAAACGTTTTGAATATGAACACGTGTTTCGTTATACAATAGCTTCCTCAAGCGTTATTAGTTTGAATACGTATTTCACTCTACAATAGCTTCCTCAGGCGTTTCAAGTATGAACACGCTATACAATAGCTCCCTCAAGCGTTTTGAGTATGGAAACGCTTCAGGAAGCTATTGTATTGCGAAACACGTGTTGCTGTTTTGTAAACTGTCCAGTGAAAATCTCATAATGGAGTGGTACTTGGATAACTTATAGATTTTCATCAAGTGTCGGCCAATTCCACTTCATAAGTTTCGAATGTTTCGGGCTCAAATTGTTACAAATTAAATTTACATTCAGTTCAGTTTCGAAAAAGATCGTTCATGCTATATAACTGCATGCACACAGAAGGTTATAGGTTAGATTAGTTTTTGATAATAAAATTTTCGAAAATTCACAGTTTCAAGTTTACTTTTCTCTTCAATTTCGTAGATTAGGTTATAGATTAGACTAGCTGTTGACATTGAGAAAATACTATATATTAAAGTTTGAGGTTATTCAGCAAGGGGTTCTCTCACCATTGCTACCTGCCAAAGCCACGATGATCCGAACTACATAGTAGCCCATCGTTTCCTACCTATGTTGAGAAAGTTTCAGCTTTTATGAAAAAATACTCTCAGACCATATGTTGGAAACAGAGAGGGACATGTCAGACGGCTCCCAAGGAGGGACAAAATCAGCAAGAATGAGAGATCCACCTCAACGTTCAGTCCTTGCTATAAAGTTATTTTTCTGTATGTCTTTTATATTGAGGTAGAACTATTCCTTTTTACAATTGAAGAGATTCCTTACCATCAAAACATCCAAAATTGTGTGGAACCCTCTTTGTCTCCAATTGAGCTGCTGATCACCTTTACAGGGTTTGAAAATCATCATAGCACCTCGAGTGGATATGTCATACCACGTTTTGCATGAATCCAAACAAGTAAAAAATTTGTGGAACCATTCTTCTAGTAACTTGGCAATCTTCAAAATTTCTTTATTATTGCCGAATTCTTCTGAAACCAATTCATTATACCTGCAATCAAAATGAGTGTTTTGAAACGATGTTTCAAACTTTTTTTATACAGTGGTGCTATCCAAATTGAGTTTCCACTATTGGTAACTTTGTTATTGTTGAAGATACAAAATGGGTTGAATTTTCGAACCAGTATAATTTATTACACACATTAAACTCAAGAAACAATAAAAAACAATATGGTATCGTGTTTGAGTTCTAACAAAATTAACATTTAAAATTGAATCTCCTTCATTGAAATTTTTTCTAAAAGAATCTTAAATTTCAAACAAAAAGGCTCATTGACTTTGTTAATGAAAAATGTTGTTAATAATGCAATGACTGATCTACACATCCACGTAGAAAGCCTTTAAAACATATTATAAAATATCGTCAGCTATTAGTTGTTGACAACTTCAACCAAATATAACTTTCTTTTACGTGTCCATCTCATCACACTGGAGACACAATGTTATCACTGACGAGTGATACCATGATTACTCTTATCCTGATATGTCAAGCCTCTAACTGAAATAACATTAGGTGTGTGTAGCGAGCCCCATCGGTGGCCCAATATCTGAATTACCGGTTTAATACCTACAGCCACCTAGAACGAAAATAGCGTAATCAACACTATTCAGATATGTAGCTGAATGTTGCATTACACTGGTCAACACAATTTAGGAATAGAGATGGATGATCTGATACACACGGTGTTGAAGATTTCTGAAAAAATCTTTTTGTATTACATCTGAAGAGGAGTACTTCGAGGGGGATGAAATATAAAGTGATGAATAAATAAATATATTTCGAGAAAAATTAAAATTTACCTTCGTATATTGAAGAGGAAATTATATTTCAGTTAGGAGGTGCCTCTCTACAACGTTCACAAAATAAACGTATTAACGATGTCGGGACTGGTGATATGTGAATTATTAATCAGGCGGACACAGCGTTTACAAATAATATTTTTTTAAAACACTAAAAAATGAACACGTAAATTATCTTTCACAATGGTAAGGGTCATAAATTCAGTCAAGAGGGATCAACCACTTGGGCCCTTGACTTAATCCATAAAAGTGTTAACAATGAGTGCCTACTCGAAACATCCCAAATGGTTTCGTTGTAAATATATCCATCTGTTTTTTCGGCAATAAACTTTCTTTTCAAGAGGGCTGAGTAAAAATTAAAATAAAAAAATTGACACAAAAAATCCAAGCACATGGATATTTTGGACGACAGCTCGATAATAGAGTTATAAAAAGTTAATTTCCTAACAAGAATGTATAATACAAAAATAAAAATCAACAACGAAATGAAATGTTTCCAAAGTAAGTAGTTGTAGGAAAAACCTTACAATGAGAAAAATTACATTCCTGGAAAAACACCTACCTTTTTATAAAATATTCTCCAAACGTTCCAGGATACTTCAGCGCATCATCAACGTCCTCCATTACTCTCGAGCAAATTTCGAACAATTTGTCAGTAGTACTTTTATCTACTACAGTACCATCAGACAGAAAGTAAGTATTGTCATCGTAGGAATTATAAGAAGGACTCAGCAGATCCAAATCTTTCACCATTTGGTAAACGATGTTCCCTTCCTCTCCGTGGACCCATTGGCCTCCCAAGTCCACCATACTTCCCCCAAACTCCACGGAATTTACTCTTCCGCCTATGCGATCTTCTGCTTCCAGAAGAGTGATTTCGTTGAATCCATTTTCTAGCAAGCGAGTAGCAGCAGCTATTCCTGAGGCACCAGCACCTATAATGACGATTCTTGGTTGCTTCGTCATTCTGAAAATTCGTTTCTCAATATGACACTTTCGAATGTGATGAAATTTTAGATATAACCTTTTGAAATCTCGGATTGACTAATTGGAGTCAAAAGATTAATGTAATAATTTGATAAGATAAAAGCAATAATGACAAATCTCGGTTTATGAGGATTTTATTCGATTTGAGTTGTTACGTATATATCGGTATACAGCGAGATAAGATGAATAGTTTTTGGCTACAGGGTGCACAAAGGAAAACAACATATTTTTGAATACTCATATATATAACATCAACAATTTTAAAGTGATTGTAATTTTTTTCTTTTTTTTCTCTTAACTTCATTTCACTTTAGATACAACAAACGCTTCAACTGAAACTTCAACTATTATTCGAATGTCTATCGCTTTACTAGATCGATCAGCGTACCGCACTGTAACTTCCACTTGACTCTCTCAGACCCTGTCAGACCCAATACGATTCAGTATTACACTCCACACCTGTTTGTACAAACAAACAATCGAAACGAATATACCAAAACCAAGATGGATAGAAACACCGTGGTGTAATCACTTGGACTTCACCCTATGCGAAATATTTTGATGATCGACAACACTCTTCATAAAATAAAGAGATCCAATGAAATTTGGCATTCCTTTCATAGAGGCGCTAAGCGAACGCCAATGTTTACATTTGGAAACGATTCCTGTTACATCTATCAACATTTCTCGCGTCGAGAGATTTCAACAAAACGAAAGCAAAATGGTTTGAACGCCAGGTTTCAATGCATGTTTACCAAATTCATCTCTTTTGTTGTTTTATGTTCTGTGTCCAGTCATAGATCACAATTGATCTGTGCTTGATCGTTCTATGATATTTGACAAACAAGCGAAATGACAAATAAGAGAGGAAAATAAGAAGATGAAAAACCTAACCAGAGAAATGAGGATTGTTTTTATTTGATATATTTTATATTTTTGGATTTATTTTCGCATCATAAAATAGATAATTTGTTGAGATTATGAATATCTGAATTATTATGTCTTATTTAGAAATTATATTCTAGAGAACTTCTCGTAATGGTGAAGACAGACACTGACAGTGAAACAGAAACAATAAGTGCTGAAGCAGAATTAGTGGAAGAATCGAAGCATTAAAACCAGTTGCAGAGGTGAAAATCGGAAATACATGTTTCTAGTGCTTGCTAAATAACATTCTGTTCACCACACCAAAGCCACTAGTATTGTGAAAAACATCTTTCAAATTCAAAAGACACACTCTCTGAAACTGTACGTTTTTACTCAATAACAGCTTATGAAAGCACTGTGCTATTGTTATAGTGTTTTGTGACAAGCTCAACATAAAAATGAAGTTTTTTTAATCTATAGAACTGAATAAAGTGACGAAAATAGTGCATATAACTGTATGATTGAAAATTTTGAAAAAAGTAAATTCATCTTTAGATAACTTGTTGGATCTTCAAGTGACACCACTAATGTTATGCTCGGAGATCACTCCTTGGTGACGTTATTGAAAAAAAATTTGTATGTATATTGCATACATCAAATATGTTCTTGTTATCTTATATACCTTCCAACTCCATAGGCCTGTTTGAAACTTCCTAGATAAGCCGAAGTATAATGAGAAATATTGGAGTGTATTTTAGTCGCAGTACGCTTCAAAAGACTTTCAAATCATTTTCCAAACGGACCTTCACAAAATGAACTCATCAAGTACGACTAGGTGATTGAGTCTAACAACTCATGTATTGATTGTGTGTTGAAACAATTTCAGGTCTTGATACATTATTTCATTAGTATTGCTACAAGTAACTTATGTAAGCAGTGGATGCTAAATACTATAATTCTTTTATAAGGATGTGTCTTGAGTTCATGTCATAGTATTAGGTTTGACAAATGATTTCAATCTGATGTTCCAAAAAGCATCTCGTTTGTTGTACAATCTGAAGCCAGAAGTAAAAAAGTTAGTGAATCACTTATGTTCAAATTACATGTAACAAAGCATAGAGATCTTAGATATTTTGTGTTTTGACAAAAGTGTATGTGAGGGTGGAAGCCCAACAATGCTATTTTGGTAGAACTTGCTGAAAGCATTAAATATTTTTCAAGAACATTAAGCGTTTATATTTGCAGGTGGTCACTTCCAGACTGAGACAGGGAACAATTTTCCTACTACTAATCTGATCTTTATATTTCACGAAATACATTTGTTTTCTCTTCAAACTCCAACCACAGAGTTTTTTGGTCGTGGTTCACGTATGTACTCATTTATCAATGAATTTGAGTTTCGCGCGTTTCGATCTGATTTTGCGCAATTTTGACATTAATCCTGCGCAAAACAATTTTGACTTGACAACACTAATGTTAACATATCCATATGTTAACTCAATGTCAACAACACTAATGTTAACATATCAATATCCTGAAAACCCCTCCCCACCAAGAGTCATATTATTCATTTCAGTATTTGTTACATTACAGGAACTATTAAATGGCACTCTTTCAACCTTTTCGTCAGCGCTGTCTCTTTCATTAGGTTTTCACTATAAATTTAAAAAGTTTTTGTTTCAGCGGCGGTTAATCGCCACTACTCATGATTGTAAATTTGACTTACCTTATGATAGAGTATACGAAAATAGCCTGTTAGGAATAAACTGTGGAATGAAATATTACTAGAAATAGCACACCTGATTTCTCGTCTTCCTAGTAGTTGTATCACTACGCCAACGTCCAAGAAAATTATATCTGAACACTCTTACGATCAGACGATAGTACACAGAATAGATTAACAGTGTACCCAACTGTAAATTACAAAATGACACCGCTGCGATCATCAAGTCTCTACACGCTATAGATGGTATAGTATTCGAGTTTGATATATACCATTTATAACAGAGGCTATTTGAGTCATTTGTTCCAAAATACGTTTATTACTTTCGAACGAGAACACAGATTAGAGAAACTCTGTAATGCACGTTTTTCTGTTACCCAAACAATTCGAAAAAACTAACAACACTAAAACGTCTTTAAAGAAATATTGTTAAAAATCATGAATCAGAATCCCAACATTTCAAAATATGCAACCCAAAATATTCACATCATGAGTGACGTAGAGATCTCTCTATCCTTTTGTGGTTGTTGTACAATGTTCTCTCTCCAATACTCAGTCCATATGATCAATTATTTCCATTAAGTGCATTTGTTTTTTGTACATTCATTTCAACACAATACATGCATTTCTGTCAAAATTTCAGTGCATCATCCAGCCATGTTCGAATCATTTTCGTACACTAATTTGTATAAATAAACATCAGTAAAGGTAATATCACTCATCACTTTCGATTCAAGGAAAGTATTTTCTTGAGCGCCGATCGATTGTGTCATCTTATATCCTAACCTCAAAGTTCGCATTCCCTTTAAACCAGGAAGACTTCGCCTATTTTTGTAGTCAGTCTCATGATTCGTCAACAACTAAAAGAATTCAAAAACGTCAAGAAAGTTAACAAGCGAGTTAAAGATTTCTTGAGGAATGGCTTCAAATTATTTCTGGAACCCCCGATACCATCCAGGAGCCAAAGAAACAGTGTCTTCAAAGTATGGGCCCATCATTGTGAATGTGTAGTCGCTCATAGGTTGAGAAGATGCCACCAAATGTTCAGCTTATATTCAAAATGGTGGGAGGAGACAGCATTAAAAGATTTCATCAAGAAATTGAGGCAAAGTCTCACAAAAAAAGGAAAAGAATTTGCCCTTGGCGCAGTCGGCATTTCTGTAATCAATTGGGATGAACAGAGGATACCCGAACAAGAAATTAAAGAGCATGTGAAGGAATTTGATTACATCACGAAACTGAAGGAAAATACGATATGTTTAGCTTGCGACCCTACACAAAGATCCGAGATAAACACAAATATTTGCAAATGCGGCACCAGTGGTAAACTTTCGACGAAGACATATGATGACTGGGTTCCTTTTGTCGAAAAACAAGATTTAGTTATTTGGAGAAGGCTTCATCCTTCAGGTCATTTCGAGTACAAAGTATTCGGTTCGTACAATGATGTAACTGCAGAAGACTTTTTGAACGTACAAATTGATACTGACTATCGCCGAAAATGGGATAATACAGCCGTTGCTTTAGAAGTGGCAGAAACCGACCCTACTCCTAGTACTAATAGTGATATAATCTATTGGGAAATGCTGTGGCCAGTAAGTAATCTCAACAGCTTCTTGTATTGAATTATGCTGCCAATAGAATATATTTTTTGCCTTCTTGGTGAGCAAATATTCATATCTTGACATAAAATGGTGAATATGAAACCTAACTAATAATAATCTGATTGGTTGAAACAGATATAAAAAAAAAATTCACACGACTCAGCTGAATGTACTCAATTTATTTGCTTGTAAGAGTCCATCTCATTCATATTATGCATTTTATTATTGATATCAATTCAAATTTGATTGCTTGAAATCCAAAATGAACTTAATAATCAAAGAAAATAATTTCTCAAGAACATTTTTAGGAGCAACTGTTTTCTTACATTTTGAAGTTAAGTAGATTACTCTTCTAACGGTTATGTATCCTTTTTTTAGATATATTCTTTTATTACAAGGTCTGTTCACAAATAATAAGAGCGGAATCAGTCGACATTGAAAAAGTTATTTTAATCAGTTTGTTTACGGTTGCTTGTAATACAAATGACTGAAATATCAGTGTCCTTATCTAATTTATTATAGGAAATGTACTGGCTGTTGTTTTTTATTCAGATCTAATCAGTGTACCAAAATGGAATTTCATAGTAACACTTTCTTATTGTACAGCTTCCCGTGAATGATATGTCTTAAATTACTTGCCAGATTGGATGTTTGTGGAAAAATTGAGACATATTTACTGTAACAATAATCTGTAACTGTCAGCTGGATGTAAGGACGATTATAAAATACAATCTTTCCAATTTTTTCAAATGATTCCAAAGAAGAATTAAAGAGTTCTAAATCCACATTGTAAGTGTTTGCAAGTCTCAAAATCCTACTTATAGACTCATTCTGGCCATAGTTGGTATGATGAAAGGGTACTTTGAAAATCTCTGTATTTTTTGCTCTTTGGATTCACATTTAAAGTTATAGGTCCAACAAGTTCCGGGGAGTTATTTTGTGAATTTGTGTAAGATTTGATTCTAATCTTCTATGAGCCAAAGTATTCACCAGTATGATACTCCAGTTTATATGCAGAGTACTTTGAAAACTTTTTTTGAACACTTTCAAGCATATCAATATCGTCATTATATGAAAGGCACCAAATTGTGGATTTGAATTTGATTATTGATCTAATAATCCAACAATATTGGATTTTAAGGGAGAGAGAAATAATTCCTCTACAGATCTAAAAGTGAAAACCAATATTTTTAGTGCTCTTAGGAAATAAATTATTGTTTTCTAATACCTGTCTTTTGACTATATCACATCATTGTAATTTTCAGAGACTATTTGTGAATAGAGATTATGTATTCAAACGAAGATACCTAGTGGATGAAGAATCCAACACCCTGTTCATAATGAGCAAAAGCACAGAGCACCCGAATTTTCCAAAAAGACCAGATAAATATCGAATAGAAGACTACTGGTCATGCATGGTCATAAAACCTTACGAGGACATGAAAAAACCCGGTTTGGAGTTCAGTTTAACATACTTTGATAATCCCGGCGTCAATGTACCCACATCGGTAACCACTTGGGTAGCAACAAGAGCAATGCCTGATTTTCTCGATAGGTTACGAGACGCAACGAAACATTATAAAGATTACTGTTTGACAGAAGGTCTTTCTAAGGATTGCCTTGCAAAGGTTGAAGAAGAAAGGGCCGCAGAAGAGCAGAGGCAGCGAGACAGGTTGGATTATTGCGAGTTCCTTAGACCTACATATAGCTTGAACCAGACACCTGGAGTTGAACCGCGTCGAAAAACACGTTCTGATGACTTTACACAAAATGAGGACAATAGTCAGTCTGAAGTTAATTCTGCCAAGTGTAATCAATCAGCAGATGGTAATTTTTGGAAGTATTTGCATCCACTGTATTATTTTCAGTGACAATTTTTAAAATATCGTAGTCATTATAAGACTGTACTAAGAGTATATAGTTGGACCTAGCGATTTTATACATTGTTATGAATTAAATTTCAATTATTACAAAACAAATTAGTTTTATTGTTTTCTTCAAAGGGTATGCTGGATTTCTGGATTGATGACATTTTTGGTAAATCTACGAGCTTCTTCGAGTTGCTTTCAATAAATAAAGGGTGTTTTTTTATAGAGGTGTAGAACTTCAAGTTGGCAACACTTTAACTGCTGGCCACTTTGTCAGCTGTCAAGTAATTTATGTTTAGTTTGGTATTTCAACATAAATAGACTGACACCTGAAGAACGCTTCCAAATTGTGCAAATCTATTTTAAAAATCATGGTTCTGTTCGAAATACGTAACATGCACTATGTCCATTTTACTGTCAACATCATCGTCCATCAGAGCAATTGATTCGATTAACTATGGAACGTTTTCGCACCACGTTTACTCTAAATGATGATATGCATCCACAGAGACGTCGTACAGTGCATACAGAAGAAGTCATTGCTGCTGTAGAGCGTAGCGTAGAGGAAGACCCGAATCAGTCTATCCGCCATCATGCAGTCAATGGTGACCGCTATAGAGCCATGATTACTGACCTTTTCGTTCATTAATTGAACAACCATGATGTGCAGGTGCTATGGTTTCAACAAGACAGCGCAATAAATCAATTGTGGTACGAGAGAAATGTTTGGTAACCGCATAACTATGCAGTTACCATGTCCAAAACGTGAAACTTCACGTTTTGGACAGACCCCTAAATTGGCCTCCAAGACCGTGCGATTTAACGCCGCTTGACTATTTTCTGTTGGGATAATGGAAGTCGCTAGTCTACGCTGATAAGCCCGAAATGATTGATGACCTTTTGGACATTCAATCAATCAAACATTTATTGAATCAGTTTTCCTTCACAATCACATTAGACAAAAAAAAACATCATAAAATACTGGCTGACTCAACAGGTCAAACAAACATAAAAAAGTCAATATAAAATATAAAACATACATAAAAAAAAGTTAATAAGCTACAATCAAATTAGGATTCAAGGAGAGACTCATCCACAGAGTAGTATGCTTTTTGCAATAGAAAGACATTGATATTTGAGGATTTAATGTCCTC
>WOGL01000581.1:0-14035 GCA_015342145.1 Leptinotarsa rubiginosa | reverse complement strand
TTTAAAACAAGGTGCCACTCGACCTACTTTCCCTATCTAAATAAGGGTCGTCGGACGCACCCCTCCGAGGGGGTGCGTACTACAAAAAATCTGATTAGTCTGAAAGGTGTCCCCCTTTAATTAGAAGTCGACGTGTCCTAGCTTTTTTTAAAAATCTTCCTTATTATATTCAAAAACGGCTCTGTTAAGTTTTCGTTGTTACACACTGTAAATGTGGTACCAAAGTAAGAATGTTCCCTCATCTTTTTGAATAAGATTACAAGAAATCTAAGAATTCTATAAATAGCTGTATTCTACTCAAACTATCAATTAGCTCATCATAAATCAATGATAAAAAATATATTATGTTTTATCTGTCAATAAAAACTTTATTATTCTTATTACTTATTATGAATATATAATCCCAATTATCATAATATTTTTTTAAATTGGTCCACATTTTTTAAGGTATCGACTGGTGAGGCACAATTGGAATCTAATGGTTCAGGAATCACTCATTGTGGATGTCTCATCCGAGACCAGCCATAACTCTAAAACTGTGGAAGAACTAGCTTTGGCCATAAAAATAACGAACTTGAACAAAGTCCATTACTCTGTAATAACTGAAGTGATGTTGCTCAGTGTTGGTCTTTTAAGTAAATATTGGACTCTGACTAAAGATATCGTAACACCCAAATATATCAATCTCCATTCTCAAGAATCCGCCCACATATTACTCAAAGCAAAAAGAGTTGTTAGGAATGCAAGTGAATATTCCAGCATACCTTTGAATGCTGATAAGAAATCCATGAATAGTTTGTTGAATACCTACCTAGCATTTGCCAAAAAAAATGAGAAACCTTCTTTAACCATGTTTGATGATTTTGAATCGTACAAGTTCAAAGAGAACAAGGATGGAATATTACTGGTTCAGTGGCAAGCCCATGTAGTAGAAGGCGCAAAAAAGAGAATAGTCTATGGCCAAACTCAAGTACCGATCGAAATCAATAGGAAAGATATATTGCAGATAGATAGATATCTTGGTGAAACTTTCATTGACATATCTGATAAATCGCCATCTGAAGAATCTAGTGAGCAAAATGGCGATAACCAAGTGTCTTACAATTTGGTCTACCCTCCAATTGTTCAACACGATTTTGAGAATTCAAAACTTTGTATCGTTCCCATAAAGATTCTTCTACATAGTATAGTAGACACCAAGACACTTTCTGTTGTCGTAAATGTAACGGAGCCAAGGTGAGTCAAAATTATTGATGAATTCAATTTAAGTTCTGTAGTAAGTAGTAAATGTGAAATATCAAAAACATTGTGGTAGCTTTCTTTCATCATTGTTACTGATTTTATCAAAATCAAGTAGCCTTCATACCAGATTTATTTCCAGTTTCTTCGAATACATGGAGTAGCAATTAATAATCTATGTATCACAATACCTTATAAAGATAATATTAACATTTCAAAGTATATTCAACATATAATTTTTGTGTTGTATTAATAACATACTGAAATGAAGTCAACTATCAAATATTCAATATGAATACATTTATAACAAAAAGCATTCCTGATCCAATACCAGACACCACTATAGGTCTCATCAGTGATGCTAGAATGAATCACAGCATCATCAGGAGACAACATAAACTACTTCGTACAAGCCTATGCTTCTATATGAACCATCACCTAACATAGTGGGGGTCATTAACTTAATTCCTAGTATTTTGTTATTGTCCTATTGTTATTTACTACCTGACTGATACCTAATCTTCACCTGTTTTTCACCTATAATTACATAAGAGTGTGAACAAAGAGCTATTAGGAATGGGACCTTTATCAACGTTCATAGAACTCATTTCACATTTTTCAACTTCTAAACTTTTGAAGGTATCTGAAAACTTGTTGTCATGTACTGGTCTCAACAATTCCGATCATTACTCACTTATTCTGTGGCCGTTCTCTATGGCATGTAGAGCAACACTGGACATATCTAGTCTATGAAATCGAATATCTGAAACATGTTCCTTGTAGCGAGCTGAAAAAAATATCTAGGTTTGTACTGGAAAAAATGGTTTTGATGGGGACCCTGAATACACGAGAACATCATTTTGAAAATGTAATGCTATGATGTTCTTTATTTTGTGTTCAACAAAGTAGCTCAACGTATTTTTTTCTGTTTCTCATCATAAGTATTCATACATATCATGGAAACCCTTTACGTTGCCTAATTGGCCATTGGTATAGACAACTTTTTTCATTTAATCATCTCTGTATCATTTACAGTTGAAGATATCGAAAAAGTAGCCACCATGTATGAGATTAGGAATATTTACCTTGCAGAATAAGTGAGCTCAGTGTGATTTTTTATTTTTGTTTACTTGTTGTCAGATGATATCTGTTCTATTGTATTAATGTCTAAATTTAAAAAATATTACATGTGTAGAAAAGTCTCTCATTAATACAGATGTAATAAATATTTGAAATCTGTGAAATAGTGAAGTATTCCCATTTTCATAAGAAACACTACAATTTAATAACATAACTCACTTTTAATTTTTTGTTACTAATGGACAATTTATTTTCTGTACTCATTACAGCGTCAAAACCTCTATGAACAAAGCGAATCTCTTCTACAGTTATGCTTCTAGCAATTTCTGTTGGTTGGGAAATGCCAAAATTAATAAGGACCTTCAACCTTTGACAACTGATGCAGTTCATCTTGCTGTTGCTTTGTTGGGACCAGGAACGTTTGACTTGGGTGCTCATATTCAGGTTTTATGCAAGAGATCAGATTATCCTGAACCTTTTGTACTTCAGTCTTGTCAGATTCATTCAACTTTGATTGTTGTAAATACTAATAGTTAATTAATTTACTCCCGACTTTCATTTTGTGTATATTAGAAATTGTTATATAATGTATTATAATACTATTGTACTTCAGAAACTTCAATTAAATTATTGTTTTTATTAATCCTTTGCTCCTTAATTTTTCCCGAGATATATTATTACTGAAAAGTTTGCCAATCAGCGTTTGTCACCACTTTCGCTACACATATAAATCCAAAGTAAATTGAATGGAAATAAGTAGAAATTTCTCTCAAACACAAACACCTCAAACAAAAACGCGTTAGCAGTTTGCTAACTTAGCTTTCTGTGCCGAGGAATTATACTGAGAAATATAATTAGACACAAACCAATATCATATTTTTACCCATTTTCCAAAGACATGCTTGTGACAGATAATTTATGGCAAACTACTCGAGGGTAACAATAGGCAGACCCAATAAATCATTTGAAAAAGGGGTTGACCTACTGTGTCGAGACAAAAATACCTGTTCTGGATAGAAAATGAGTAGGAATATCCTGTGGTTTGCATTCATAATGATCTTTTAAAAATAAATTATAAACAGTAACATTCAATGAGATTGGCAAACCTAAAGATAGCCAAATTGATATTGTACTAGCAAGAGGTAACCAAATTGATATTATACTAGCAAGAAGTATTTCAGCAATAGTGAAAGCTCATTGAAGCTTGAGGCGCATGCGCACAATAAAAATTGATGCAATTCCTTCAAGATATGCGAACTATAAAGTGAGCGTAAGTTTTGAAAAAGGGAGTAGGACCTGTTTCAATTTTTCTTGTGGAAATAAGAATCAAATCCAATGCAAATAGATATGACAGTCCATCGGGTGGGTGGGACACAAAGTTATTTTTGATCGCAGACCATTCTTTAGATTTTTACATTTTCTACTTGTAGGATATTCAGATTCTAGAAATTCTCGGTAGTCTAAAAATGTATGAACAGCCCATAAAACTTTTCCAACATACCAATGGGTAAGATTATGACTTTGTTACATTTTCAGTACTTATTGCAATGAGTTCCGCCTGGGCGAAATTGATTTGAGACTTCTACATAAAATTAGGCAGTAGTACGAGTTATCCAGGTTTAACGCAAATGATTAATTCGAATGTAACCAGAGTGTTGGAGTTGTTCAAGGTTTCCCGCCATGGTACTAGCTTTGGCTTGAATGAATCAATTACTAAAATGCCTGTGCTAGCAAAAAATAATAGTATCCTTATCAATTTGATTTTCATGTAACTCCAAAAGTCAGCTGTAACATATTATTCTACTATGAAAGAGCTGCTGATAATAATTTATTGATATTTATATATTTTTAGTATTCCAGTTTATTGTTCAATTGATATTTTTTCTCTCATGCAATCTATAATATGTATGGTAAAATGGGATGGCCGCAAATTAATAAATTATTTATAATAAATAATTAATTTATTTTTGCTCTAAATTGGACCCACATAATTACATCCCAAACATATTTCTTCAGATCTGGGATGGTTTGATATTATGGCGCCATTTAGTTTACATATAAATCAATCTCTTGCATTTGGTACATATCACTGATCAATATATACTTCATATGCTCTCATGTGTAGAATTGGCCTATGAATTAATTTCAATTACTACGGGAGAGTGGTTAAAGGTTGTTTTCAGTTTGTGTAAATACAAGCACCACAAGAAAAAAAACGAATGTAACAAACAATTTTATTTGGTTTAAATTCAAATACATCATAGATAAATAAATGACAGATTAATATTGCACATGATTAAAAAAATGCCTATGTCAAATGGACGTAATTTGCCGACAGTAAAAATAAAATTATTGTGTGCAAATGATACAGCTAACATTAAGATGATTTGCTACAACATAATATGACTATATATACATGACTTAGCTGGGTATCTCGTCCATTTAAAATTAGGTTTCCAAATTCAACGTCTTAACATTAAATAACTGATAAAATGACAACCTGACGTGAATAATTCAAAAAACGAATGTCAAAACAATGGTTACGCTACAGCTCAAGAATATACATATTCCTTTCGAATGGTAGTGTAATTCTGATGAAAAATTGTTGGACATAGGAAGCTATAAAAGTACTTGGTGCAGTGACACAGAAGCCAGTTAAGGCATCGGAAAGGGTTCTGACAATAACAAGAAGGCACAAGCAGCGGTAACCAGGCTGGTCAGTAAAAATGTGCCACCCAACAACAATTCTGTTTAGAATGGCGCAATACCCTGTGAACAGTCGACGAAAATTCAAAATCTATCTCAAACTACAAGCCTCTGTGCCTCTGATAGGCAGAATAATATTTTTCAGATAGTTTGGGATTTTCATACCTGTAACAAATAAACTACAACTCAAATAATGTGATGTTTTACAGAGTTCAATAAGACACGCTTCATTAAATATAAAAATGAGTTTTTAAATGTTCCGGATTATCACAAAATATCTGAAAAACTTCCAGAGGGTTTGTAACAATCACAAACTTTGTTTATGGAACACCTCCATAATCAGCGCACACAATATGAAGTTCACTTTGATGCATCTGTATCAATGAAACCTCTATCTCACAATTTCTCAACTACATTTACTAAACAGTAAATTCACAAGAACTGTTGGGTTTTAATTACAAACACGAATAACAGTAAGAAATATGTGCAGTTTAATATTTAGGTAGGTATTATGAAACTTCAATTCAAAAAGGTGCAAAGGTGCAATTATTTAGGAGAGATTAATTTTTGGGAGAAAGCTTTTCAGTTTCCTACTTCTCCATCTTTATACATGTAATAAATTTCTGTTTCTTTCAGTACCATTTGGACGAAAAACCCAATTCAAAGCAAATACTTCCAAATATATCAACAATGAATTACACGAAAATCAATTTTACTATTCAGTTTATACTTCAAACATTCGTTATGGAATTGATACAATTCACAGGAACGCTACACAAGATTATATATGAACATTGACATACAATTTCACCTAATAGAAATCTATCATCATTAAGGTATGCTTTCCAAAGTGTCGGGTCGATAAAACTTGTCTTCAATTCCTCAACAGCCTTTTTAAACTTTAGAGAAGATATTATACACAATTCTCATACAAGATTAAGACTCTATATCACCAGAAGAGACAAATCTCTACCTGTAACAATTACAGTATATAAGAGCATTTATACGGTTCTTTGATTGAATCCCAGCCATAATGGATATTTCTAGGATAGATTAATTTTTTCGGAAAAGTTTATATGAAAATGGAAAAGTAGAAAGGTAAAGAGCTTTTTTGCGGAAAATTAATCTCTTCTAAAAATATCTCCCTTATTCATTTTAAACGAAGTTCCCATATCTCTTCTGGTGACATAAAGTTGTTTTCTTGTGCAATGAATGAGTGTGTTTTTGTCTTCAAGTTTAAACAGGTGCTGAGGAGGAGCTGAAGATGAAAGTTTTTGAACCGAAACTTCGAGAAGTACACTCCAAGGATGATAGAGTTCTATGTAAGTGAAATTTCAAATAAAATCTCTTTCATATACTATATTGTGTAGCGTTCCTGTTAATAATATCTGTTACAATTCTATAACGAATGTTTGAAGTACAAACTGAATGTGAAGTTTGCCACATTTTCTTCATGAAGTTGCTTTCTTCTCCATCGTTTTTATAACTGTATTTTTAAAATGTGTAGACGAGTTTCGACAACAATCAATGAATAATTACCAAAAAAAACCTAAAATAGATACACACACACACCTTGTCTATGGTCAAAATATATAATACTCACATATCATCTCAGGTCAAACACATTTCAGACATATTTGCAACACACACTTCATTAATAGAAGAGATGTTTTGTAACGAAAGTATATAACACCTATTTAACATGTCTGTTCGTGATTGTTGCTCCTCATTGAATAAATTGAGTGTTTATAATAAAAATCAGAGAAGCATATGATATGACTTATGAATAGACTATTAAAAGTTATCAACGATTTAAATATTCAGAAATAGAATATATAGATAAAATATTTACAGTGAGTCAACAAACTTGGTGCATTAAGGTTTACGATGAAACGTTTTAATTATCACAGAATGAGAAAATTGGCATTTTTGAGTTCACTATAGAACCTGTTTATTTTGAGACACATCTACAAATGACTACAAATGTAAGCAGTGTTTTTGGGGCATCTGTGAAACTAACTGCAATCGGGCATTTGTTTTATAAAACCATGAAAACTGAAATTAATTTAACTAGATTGTTCAATTACCAGACAAATAAATCGGAAGTCACTAATCTGCACTTAAATGCATTTTCTGCTACCGTTGTTTGTGTTTCCTACTTAAACTCAGCTGAAAATAAAGTCTGAGCAATTTATTGAGGACAGGCTACAACAATTAAATTATTGAATATGATAATTGAATTTGACATAATTGGTATGAATAATTTGTTAATTACAAAAGATGATATAGTTTATGAATATTTTTTGTATTTGATTGGCACAATAATTGCACGATAATTTGTTGAATTAAAAGGTGCGTCAGTGTTTTATAAGAAAAAGATCAGAAAATGCTCTACGAAATGTGAAACAGATCCTTTTTTTTGTAGTCTTACATTTCATTATCAGGTCTTTTATGAAAAATATTTTTCCCAACATCATCCAACTTTTTCTTTATACATCCAGTTATAGGTGACAATAAGAGGTAACCGTAATACTAGTGAAACAGCGACTACTTAAATTTAATAATTTCCAATCTGTGAATTTTGGAAACCATACAATCAATCCACTACTTGTGAATAATGTGTTGTTTCCAAAACAATCACCTATTCATCCACACAACGCATTGAAAATAATAAAGGAAATCTCATCACAATTTCATAGAACAGGAAAATTTTCCTTAAAACCAAATATCCTTTAGTGGTAGCAAGGCAACAGGCCGAAACCCGTAGTTTGAGATAGATATTACCGCGGCCGCTTTCAAACATTGGATATGAACATCGAAAATGACTAATAAAGCCATTGAATTATGTACTACACAAATAGATACGTACATACTGTCGAGGCACTGTGATTAAGGCAATCCTACAGTAGTTCAGTGGAGATAGGGTCATCGCGACGGCCGTATGCAGGTACGCGTACGCGGAAGTGCCGGGACTATTGATTTTCCCGGACAAACATATACTACCCCTCAATGGCGATGCAACAATCAGTAATACCGAAAATACCTGGTATGAGCACCACTAAAAGGAAATAGAATAAGATGTTTCACGATAATAGTGCAAATAGTTTTTGTGAACAGAAGATGCAGTTGATTTTACATGAAAAGCACTGAAAAACGATTTACCGAATTGAGTTATGCTACAATCTGAAAATGCAATTAACATTATTTTTCCAAAATCATTTGATTCTTCTTCATATTTTTGAAAAACCGATCCATACAGACATTCAATGGATATCCGTTGGACATCCAATTTATGTCTAAATATATCTTATAGATGTCCATAGAATATCTGTTAAAGGATATCCATTATAAGTCCACCAAGGGATATCTGATGGACATCCATTTCACGTTCAAGAATTTTCCAATCAGAATAATTAACTCAATTCACATCAATTTCTCTAATATCACTGGGTGTTGCATTTTCAATGAGAAGCGAAGTACCTATAATAAACTTTTATACTATGTGCAAGGTTTGTGCACACAACAGTAGTAAAATATATTATGTATATATAATAAAATTTATAATTTATATTTATATAAGTTACTTTGTGTAGGTCAATATACAGAATAGATGTACTCTGAAATCACAAACAAATTGAAAAGGCTACAGCAATGAACACTATAGGTTCCTTGGGAAGCAGTACTTTACCAAAACATTTCGTTATGTTCCAGTCATACCTCCGTTAACAGCCAGTGGGCAGAGTACATTTGATCATGACATAAAAGAATCAGATTAGCGCATCATATCGAAGAAAAAACAAAAACGTGTCACTTCACAAGAAATATACTGAAGAAAGATAATACCAAAATTGTTATTTCATCATGAAAATTATTTGTTGATAACTGAATTATTCTTTATGACAATAATACGTATATATTATGAACTCTTTTGTTTTTTCTGACATGACTGCTTTCTACTGCACAATCAGGTTGGGAAAAGCACCAATACGACACAATACAATGATGATATATAACAAGAAAAGTGTCCTGCATAGTTCAATGTTAATGGATGCTCGCTAAAATAACAAGTGTACATTTTAAACAATATACTATTTCTCTAAAAACATTTATAAAAAAGACACTAATAATAACATGAAAATAATGGCACTATAATATATATGTATGTTTTTTTCAGATGGGAACAAAATGTTGGTGTCAGCATATATTCATATAACATACGTATGTATAAACGGTGAAAATATATTTATATAATGTACATATTCCAATCTGTATGCATTGACACACGTATATAAAGTACGAACAATTAAACCAAACACTTTTGTCTTTTCATCTGAAATCAAATTGACAACAGTTTTCTGTATCAAATAACTTCAACGGTCCAATTCAGTATAACCTTACTAAATGTAGGGTCATTTGAAAGCAAGGATAACTCTTGAAATGGATTTATGTGCTCTAATTGTTAACGTAACTAGGAATATAAAGACAGAAGGAGAAAGTCTTATCATGGTCTAAACCATATACATAGTGCAAACGAAACTTTGGTTTTACAGTGACTAGTTTTGCACGTTGAAAGTTCGAAAGTAGTCGTTGCATTTGTGAAGCCAAAAGTCATCCCGAAAAACCTGAAAGTGACCAATCGAAGAAACCCAGAAAGGCAAAACTGTTATCAACTTATTTTAGAAGAACTGCTGAATGTTTTACTGATCTTATTTGATAGCAGAGAACTTCATTTCATGATTTAAACCACATCACACGCACCACACTAACCGTCCTAATAAAAATCTTACGCTCTCCCTCTAAAGAATTATCTCCTCACTAAAATTGTTAAAATAATCAGTTCAGTAATATTAATAATTGCTCTACAAAACGCGTAGTTTATCACATGGATGACAATTGGCAATTGAAACAGAAACACGTTAGTTCTATTCATCCACACTTAAATGTATCACTATGGCACTTAGTGTACTGTGCAGGTGAGAGCGAGACCTCTGGAAGGAGGGTGAACTCCTCTAGGACGGCCAGTCGGTAAGCCTGGCCCGTTTGTGCATTTGCACCGTGTCCCCATACTCGGTCCCACTGCTGGGTCCTGTAGGCGAAGGGAGGTTCGTGGGAGTGACGCTCCCAGGAGAAGGCGTGATGTGGCCTGCAGAACTAGGTCGTGGGTGATGACTGTGTGTCAAATTCAGCGTCTGAACGTGCGAGTGGTGGACGGCTGTGCTGAGGTGGGGGTGGTGTTCTCTGGGTGGTGATATCGGCTCGCTTTTTATTTTGACTGGGATCGGTGATGATGACGTCGGCGGTGGAGTGCTGCTAGAGACTGCCAGGTGCGGTAAGCATGTGTTGCTGTGAGACAGTGATGTCGGTATCTGATGGCCCCAGGTCATTGACGCTAGTCCAATGTCAGAACCCATGCTGAAGTCCTGAGCACCAAATGATGTCAGTGCACCTGGGTAGTTGGACAGGCCGGGAGTCTGCAACGCCACAACGGGAGTGTTAAGAGTTGATTGAATTCGATTATGCTGTAACAAAAACTAGTTTCACATAAAACTACCAATTCTACGATCACCTTTTCTCGAATCTACCTTGGGAAGATATATGAAATTAATAAAAATGTTCTCGTTCCTGCCCCTTTGGTTCTAGAAGTGTCATCATGTAGAATCATTTCAATGAGATGATTTATGCATCCCAAATTAAACACTTTCATATGTAGAATACTAATGAAACAATATATAATACCACTGCAATATATCCCAGAAAATCGTATTTTAAATTGTGTCTTCAATTTTTTTCTGATGCTGTTCTTTTATATTTTCAGAGAGAAAACTCTGGAATATTATTTTCAATTAGTCACTGAGTCATTGAGATTTTTTCACTACGTAAATGATAAACCAGTGATGAAACGCACCTCACACACCATAATATCTATCTTAGGTAAATATTGAAGTATCATTCATTTTTTGCTTACTTTGCGCTATTTGGAAGTTTATCCAAAGAAGTTCTTTTAAAATCTTCTCAATACAAATTATTTTTTATGACATAGTAATACCTACTTGTGAAAGATATGAACTCATCAATTAGAAATATCTTTTAGGAAAAACCTTAGTCAAATAGCTCAAGAATGATATTACACCATAGTTCATTTTTTTAATATCCAAATATGAATAGAACAAAGGGCTTGATGGAATTGACACCAAACAATTAGTCTGACTATGGTTGCTATTAGGCACTCTGGAAGGTTACAAATGATTTATTTAATTACCTAGATAATTGGAAAGCATTCGATCACAAAAACCATCAAATTTTACTAACGATATTTCAAAGAAGGTCATATGAAACATACTTACTCAACGTCCAAACCTCGTAATGAAGCTCTCCAAGATTCGATTTTAGAATCACTAATTTTTATAATTTACATTTCCGAGCCTGTCTCATTGTAAATCGTATTATTAGGCATATTCTAGAGACTGATAAGGAATGACATGTTTAATAATCTATTTGTCTTGTCAAAGTGGTGTCACGAATATGGATAAATTTAGTTTAGTTTTGACATAAGCCAGTAGTTGTCAAATTTCATTTTGAAAATTACTTTGAGAATTTCATTGCATAAAAGGCATTGTATTTCTTACTTGAACTGTTTCTTGCTAACTGAGTGTGCCTTAACTCATCCTAATAAAATTTATAGAATAAATCAACGGAACACTATATTACGGATATTAACAATGGTAATGTATTTATTAAATTAATAGAGTTATTTTCATTATTAGAAGGCAGTAAGAGTAAATAAATAAACATTGGTAAATAGAATATTCACAATTTTTTGAAGTCTTGATATGATTATTGTTGATATTACTTGAGAAATATCGAGAAAACCTTCTCTTGTGCTGTTCAATAAATATGCTATTAAATATAGTACCTGATCCCTTGCGGTCTTAACTTGAAATCAGTTTTATTTTCTCACAACTTCCTAGATAAACACTACGAACGTTCTGTAAATAAATTCGTTCATCAATGAATATACTCCTAGGAGTTTCTAAGAAGTACATTTCTAGTTCATTGATGAAAAACACATACTGAGGGTATCCTATGGTTTGATAAATTCCTAAGACGCCTAGGAGAGACAACTCAAAAGTGTCCTTTAGTTGTAACAATAGTATAATTTTTTTTTGTCTCAGCATGTTCAACTCAAGTGAGATACATATGTAAGAGATAACTTCGTTGTTGTTAAAATACCTCTTTTTTAGAGCTGAGAAAAAAAAACACAGGAAAACATAGACTGACATTCCGTATCCAAAACTGATTTCAAATTTACTTTACGAGTAATAACAATGTAATGATATGAAACAGTCCCTACTGACGATAATCCAGAGGTTCTTCAATGTAAAATACATCACAACAGTTGATTTCTACTGAGGTGGTAAATTGGTTAATTCCAAAAGATTTCACAAACTGTAGTGTCCAGTATCACCCATACAATTTATCATGAGAATTCTCATTTTACTAATCGGACATTTCAACATTACAACTTTCAACTCACTTCTGTATATGAAACCTCTTCTGTCGTAATACTTGTGCCTAAAGGTGTCGGTATAACTACTCGTAGATTAGATCGTGGTCCGGGAGAGTGCTGCTTGGGATGCTGTTTGGATGAACTGAGGCCCGGTCCTGGGCTGGGACCGGGCGATGGGGAGCCTCCCATCGGAGACGCCGAATTTGGATAGCCGTTACTCATTTCCAACATTCCTCCGCTCGGATAGACCGAGTCGGTCTCGGAGGAAGACGGCCGGGGGCTGATACTGGTGTGCGCCATCTGTGGACTAGATTGGAGAAGACCCGATTCGCTGTAGCTTATGTTCACTGGTACCGATACTGGTTGAGAGTAGTTCGAAGAACTCATACTTCCCTGAAATGAACACCCATAATGATAGTAATAATAATAATAATAATAATAATAAATATGCTTTATTGTCATGAGATTAACTTGTTGACAAAGTTTGGCGGATAGGATCTCAATTATAATATACTACATGGGCTGAAAAGTCTCGGGCCTAATATATAGAGAGCGCTAATTTTATTGCATTCACCGCTTTTTCGGTTAGTACTAACTTTCAAAAGAAAGCTGTGAAAATTTCATGATATTCTACTCATAAGTTTGTGAGTTATTGTGCTAAGAGTGATACTACTTTAGTTATTTTCAAAACAATGGATCAAAAAGAATTTTGTGGTTTAATTTTACATTGCTTCTTGATGGAAAAAAAATACTGTTCAAGCGAAGCAATGACTTGAAAAGTGGTATAAGGACTCCGCTCCATCAGAAACAACAATAAAATGATGGTTTGCTCACTTTAAACGTGGCCATAGAGCCACCGATAATGCAGAACGCAATGGACGTCCAAATGAGGCAGTAACACCAGAAAACATAAAAAAAAATCTACAAAATCGTTTTGAATGATCAAAAAGTGAGTTAGCTGACATTGTGAAGACATCAAAAGAACGTGTTAGCTTTATATTGCATGAGTGCAAAGTGGGTGCCGCGCGAGCTCACTGTTGACCAAAAACAAGAATGTCTTGATGATTCTGAGCAGTGTTTGGCCATGTTCAAACATAGCATGGTGCCGAACATAACATTTTTGTGTCGATATGTGACAATGGATGAAACATAGATCCATCACTTCACTCCAGAATCAAAACGATCGTCTTCTGAGTGGAGAGCAACTTGTGAACCTCGTTCAAAGCTCCCGAAAGCACAACAATCTTCTGGAAAGGTTATGGCCTCGGTATTTTGGGATGTGCGTGATGTAATATTAATGGACTATTTTGAGAAGTGAAATAACATCAACAGTGAATATAATATATTGTTATCGGAGCGTTTGAAGGCCGAAATTGCAAAGAAACGACCGCATATGGCAAAGCATCAAGACAACGCACCGTGTCACGAGTCAATCAGAACAATGGCAAAACCACATGAATTGAACTTCGAATTGCTTCCACATCCAACGTATTCGCCAGATTT
>WOGL01000579.1:0-14034 GCA_015342145.1 Leptinotarsa rubiginosa | reverse complement strand
GAAATATCTACACATAGGTGGGCAACAAAGGTAAGACAAAAGTATTGATACAGATACAAAGCAACAAACACAACACTTCAAAAACCCCGGAATAGTAATGAACTTATTGAACTCAAGAAATAACAATGAATCAATATCAAAATCACTCGCTCATTATGTGCATTTTCAACCTTTCCTTGAATTGACCTATCGAATTACACTCTTTGGTACCATGATCTCTGATCAATACCGTATATTGCTGGGAAGAGTGGTAGAACTTTCCGATTTTTTTGTCTTTCAGTACATGATCTACATCATTATTATCCTTTTTTGTTTTAATAAAAGCGTTCAACATAAAACATTTTACAGTTTTCAGTTTTTGATTTATTTACTCATTTCTTCTCATTCTGTTTGTTAATTTAGTGCCTCAGTAGTACAAGGTTCATTTCCCGACAATTTTTGTAATCTAACTTGTCCTTTTTCAAACAGTTTTGAGTCAAAATATTATTATACAACTGCGTGGTCTTCAATGCTGCCTTGAATTTTGTGGACAGTGGAAACCCATGACAAAATTAGGAGTAACATGATCCCATGATCGAACTACTGCTTTAGGGTGGATAAGATGTACGCTTCCTCTTCCAAAGTTGATCTGAACTGACGGTACATCTGTTTTGTACATTCGAGTTCGACGAAACTGAGACCAAACAATTTCTGCAATGTAGCCGATAGCGCGGTTCACCAATTTTTTCGATACGTCAATATTGGACAGCAACATTTCAAAGTAGTTGTGAAATAATACGTAATCCGTTATTTTGTAGCTGCGGCCATCTTGAATTCGCATCTCTTTCAAAGTGTACTACTATTCTACTAGTCAAGCCCCGTTATCTGATATCCATATCGAGGTAGTTGTGAAGAAATATGTAATCCGTCATGTTGTAGCTGCGGCCATCTTATATTTACAATGATACAGAATACATTAAATTTCATTTTCATCAAAAGTGAATGTGTGTACCAAATATCGGATCAATTTGTCAACAGGAAGAGGGTCAAACTTCAGTAACTAAATTTGATCCAAACAAAAATCGGTCTGTTTCGAAAATGTTTAGTGATGATATGCATTCAATTGACATGATCATTTCATGGTTTACTTTCTGGGCGCATTGTATAAAATGCATCTCGACTGAAACTTCCGAAACTGAAACTCTCCGAAATTAGAGAACACATTTCAATTCTGCGAACGAGAGTTCGCAGCCAACTGTATTTTGAAAACGGTGCATTTTCTAAAAAAGCTCATTCAGAACACGTTGCTGAATTGGTGTTGAGAATTTTCTGTATTAATTTAAAAACCGTTATAGTCAACAACTGCTTCAAATTTTTTAAGTAATATTTTTTGGAATCCTAAATATCCCAAATACATTCAATTTCGCATTGAATATACAATTTGTCTCATACATAATCTTCAAGTCGTTCTTGCTAACTCTCCAGCTTCCGCAGAATTCAAATATATTCTCTAGTTCTGGAGATATTTCGAATGGAATTCGCGGTAGATAGTTATATGGTTGGTGCTATAATGACGTTATCACGAAAGTATTTGTTTGGCACCATTTTCATATATTCACAGATGTCATAAAAAAATCATTGAATGATCGATATTCTCTAAACACAATGTTCCACGGACATTTATATGAAAAAATATAAAAGTATCCAGCAGTTATCAACATCAAGACGATTTCTGAAATATTCGCCGATAAAACTTCTGAAATGAATACAGTGACAAGAAAAAGATTTATTTCCAACAGGAGTACCCAGTTACAGGAAATGCTATTATTTCAGAGTATATATGAATTAAATATTGAAAATAATGGAATATAGAAATGTATTGAGGTAAATGTTAAAAAGAAAGTATATATAAAATATTCATATACATAGAATTTCAAAAGAAGAATTTGAAATTGAGAAATACAAAAGTTACAAGTCATGCAATGTAGCAGTATTGACACAAATATTATTTATAGTATTATCAAAAGTGATTGTGGATACCAAGGCGGTCAAAGAACCGAAATGAATATCGCAAAGTTCACAGATTTTATTGAAGCTACTACACATAAAACTCAATGAGATCGTAGCATAACATTTGTGCGTGATGTTCCGCAATATAACTTCAGATTGTGTCGACCTTCACTTCTTGGTACTACGAAATTGATCTCGAGTAAAAGGACCGTACTTTCAATATTGTTGAGTAATTTATGCATGCATTTTATACCAAGGATACCAAGGAACTTCTTCTGCACGCTCTCAATTGATGTTTCTTGGTGTTCGTAAACTGGATTCCGTAACACAGAGTCATATTCTAACTTAGCTCAGGCATACGCAAAATATAGCAATTTCAAGGTGGCAATACTTTTGAGGTTTTTGCCATTTCTGTAAATGAATCCAAGCATCCTATTTGCATCAGCAGTAAAATTCCTCATATGTTAATCAACTGTCATATGTTATATCAAGATCTTTTATCTCGTGTTCGCGGTTGATTGTAGTATTCTTGACTGAAAAATCGTACATTAAAGTTCGCTTTTTTGTTGTGAATGATATTATTTTACATTTGCATATGTTCACTTGTAGACGATTATCGTTACACCAAGTTTGATTACATCTAATTCATGTTATACACATTGTACAGTGTCTAAAGATGAGCAGTTGAGTTACGTACCTTGGTCATCTTCTGCAATTTTCTTAACATTCATGTTCAATGAGATTATGTCCCTCACGTGTTTCAACCAAAAGAGAAACTATCTAACTTTAGGTATTTGAGCTTTCGATGGAGTTTATTCAATTGGTGTTCTCAATAATTACCAAAAATATTTCATAACACACATCAGAATCTGAAAAAAAATTAAAACAAATCTGTTAATGAAGAATCCATGAAAGAATATGTCACACTTGACATTAAAATTGTCCCCCATAACCGAAATGAATCGGTCATAACCTATAAATATATGATGGAATCGGCCGATACTTGATGAAAATCCATAACTAACGTATTCTTAAATACTTGATTGTGAGATTTTTAGAATACGTTAATAACCTATAAACATTTCTCAATGAAAACAATCGAAGCTTTTCTAGTAACTGGGTTTGAAATCGTTTTCCATCATTCTGTTGTTATCACGTGAATTTTACGAAATGGTAGCCCAACATTTTAACATCAAAAGTACACTGTAGATTTGTTTGAAAAACTTTCAAATTCAAGAGTAGGTGGAGAATAACAGAAGTTTTGATAAATGATTATTGGAGACTTATGCATCTTATTATTATCAGGACAAACAAAAATGAGTTTTATACTTCTATTCACTTCAAGAATTCGCGAACGTTTTCCCGAATACTCAACATAAAAATAGAAAATTTGTTTGGAACCGAATGATGAATTTGTCCAAAAGAATGAAATCATATGTGGATGTAAATGTGAAGATGAAGGTTAACGTGAAGATGAATGTAAACGTAAAGGTGAAGGTAGAGGTGAACGTAAAGATAAACGTAACGTCAAGGTGAAGGTGACGGTGAAGGTGAAGGTGAAGGTGAAGGTGAAGGCGAAGGCCAAGGCGGAGGCGAAGGCGGAGGCGAAGGCGAAGGTGAAGGTGAAGGAAAAAGTAAAGGTAAAAGTGAAGGTGAACATAAACGTAAATATAAACGTGAAGGTGAACATAAACGTAAAGGTAAACATAAAGGTAAACGTCAAGGTGAACGTAAAGGTAAACGTAAACCTAAACGTGAAAGTAAACGTAAACGTAAATGTAAACGTTAATGCAAACGTAAATGTGAATGTTAACCTAAAACCAAAATTCACATAAGTCCTGATTTGGACTTCAATTGGAATAAATTTTCCAGTTATTATATTTCAATCACATTTTTGAAATAGCAACGTGGAAAAGTTCATATGTTTTGACATATTGCCAAATTTATGATGAAAATGAATTTTTGAACAGTACTACCTACAAATTTATGTTAAGTTTTCGAAGTTCATTTATATCTCCAAGTTCTATATAAAAATAATTTTCCTCTGCATCAGTGAGACATCGCTAACGGGGAATTATATAACCTGACTCTGACGATGTTTTATCGAAGAGAAACGTTGAAAAATAAATATGTTGGAATACATGGCTGAATTTCTCATGATTATTGGCTACTGAAATTAATGTGAAAGCTGTATGTGCGTATTGAAAAAAAGAGTTGATAATAAAATACAATGAACGAAACGTCGCATTGAAAATTGGTTAGTACCAGATCATGAAAAACAAGAAACAATACAAACAGTTCTTTCACACCACTTATATATCTTTTGAATAACTAGAGCGAACAATTAAAATCCGATGATTTCAGTTTTTGCGAAAATCTCTGAAGCGATCATTGATAGACATATTCTGAATGACAATTATTGGTTTTTCAGGTGAACTCTTTCGTATGATTCAAGTAGACTTGTAGGTGAGTCTTATAATTTTCAGAAAAATAATATTGAGGGATCAGCTGAATAAATATCTGTATAAAAACTGCACAAGACATGAATGAAGCTGTGATGATTACATGTTATATATTTGGAGGTCAAGATTGCTAAAACGGGATAAACTGTATACTAAAATGCATGAATGCAATTCGTGAAAAGTTATTATTCCAATTTTGTAGACCCTAAAGTAGCCGTTATTCGGTAACAAAACATTTGTAGATATGGCAACATAGGCAACATACATTGTAACTTATTGGAAATGAACCGCACCTGGCTACCTCATAAAGAAATTTCAAAGACAACCTGCAGAACATCCAATTTTATGATTATCAATAGATTACTCACAACGAAACTCAGTTTCACTTTAATCTGAGAGAATTGTTAGCACAAACAAATTTTTGTTGTAAATATCATGTCAAGTGATGTTAACAAACAACAAGGTCGAATTATTCAACAAAAACATCAATAATCACGATATAATGCAATAATGCACTGTCATATCTCAACAATATGAAGTGATCAGATGACTGGTGTTTAATACATCAAACGTGTTTCTTCATTTGTGTTCGTTCTGTTGGAACAATTATTTGAGTTGAACAACAAAAGTATTTTTTTGATAAAGAAAGATTTTGACTCTCTACTCCTCCATCTTTATACCATAACATTCCATTTTTCTACTTTTCATTTTGAATTTTTGCGACAAAATAACCCTTTTTACCTCTTTTGGATTGTATATTGTAACATAGTTATTATTCAAATTTCTATTTAATACTTTCCCAGATCTGAGATTCTTCTGAGCAGTCTACTGTAGTACACCAAATAAATCATATTCAGAATGCTGACACCTATTTGAGGTTCATATTGCGTATATTGATTATTTTCATTCATGTTAGGATTAAGGATACAGATACACGTCAACAAATACTCTTCTTCTTTGGTTCAGTCATAGAATTCATTTTCATAGTGCAGTGTAGAGTGAGAGGTGAGGTGAAGAGAGAGAGATATTTACTTTTAGTGATGCCATACTTAAGATCGGTGGGCTTTGTGTATATGAATAATGTAACAGGTAGCTGAATTGTCTGAACTTTGAACCGATGCCGATTCTATGTGTGAATGTGTAATTTTGAAAGGGTCTTATCTGTGCCTGGCTTCGTATAGTGGTGATTTGAATACGATTTCTGAAAATCATCTTTTAGAATAACTTCCAATTCTTGAATTCTGACAGGTAAAATCATCGAAATCATCAAGGTCATAGGTTAATAAAAATTGTAGGCTCGTAAAATCGCAAAATAATGAATCGCATACGTTCATAAGAAATATAACAACCAATAAAAGTATAGGAATCACTAATAGCATGAAAACATGAATAAATCAGAAACAACAAGAAGATCATATTCGATGTGTCTGGTTGCACTTCAAAAAATAGGTCTGAGTGGCTACTGCTAGACACTGCCGAAGTCACGGATCTCAAGAATCAGAGGGGTCTATTTGGAGGAGTGTAAAACGACAGCCTTTAGTTTTTTTTTATGGTTTCTGGAAAAAGGATTTCGATCAGAAATTGTGAGGTTTAGTGTATCATACCCTAGGGTGAGATTCTGTACTTTGTTATATTTCCTATTGAAGGCACCATTGAAGAAAGTGGAGACATTCAGAACATTGACATTCTGATTTCTTTACACAATGACCATTTATATTCATAACTGATTGAATTTTTTTGTTAATCAATACATTTCAAGGTTGTGGATGCGAAAACCCTCTCAAGTATTTCTTGTTTTATTGTTATTTTCAAAGTGTCTCCTATCTCAGTGTAATTGAGTTGGTCTACAGTCACAGGTGTTGAAATGGGGTTAGGTTAGGTCTAAAGTGAGTGGGTCAAATAGACCCACCGCAACCCACAAGGGTTTATTGTGGCTCACATATTCACACTCGGCCAAATAAACTCAGCTTTTTAACGAAGCCGATTAGTTTGTAAGGTGAGTGGTCTTCCAGGTCAGATGGTAAGAGTATGGATCTGCCGAACTCTAAGAACCTGATTCGGTCCCCAGCGGGGTATGCACAAAGTATATGCTCTGCTGTTCCATCATTTTCCAAACAGAGGCGACACACACTGTCTTCCGACAGTCCCAGTCGTATTTCATCCCTAGTGTAGTCCACTAGGGATGTTTGGTATCAAGCTTCGAAGGGTGGATAAACGCCTTGGAGTGAGCCAATCCTGGAAGATTCTGCCAGAAGTCCATGCCATCCATGTGTTCAATGTTTGTTTGGCAAAGTCCAAAGCGATGCTAATGACAGGTTCTGGTCCGATGAAGCCGCTTGCAGCACCCTCCTTTGCAAGAGAGTCAGCAGCTTCATTACCTTTCAGGCCAGTATGACCAGGAATCCAGACTGTTGAGTCTTCCTATCAAGGAAAGTCGTTTTTGGCAATTTGCTACCAATTAAGACACTGCTCGGTAGGAGCCAATAGCTTCCAACGCCGCTTGTCTGTCCGAGAATATTTTTATTGACCTGTGTGTGAGGTTGGATTTATCCAATCTCTCCGCACACAGTTCAATAGCGTAACTTTCCGCTTTTAATACAGTCGCATAAGTTCCTAGGCAGGAAGATATCTCTGTCCTGGGTCTGCGACTAAAAACACCTGAAACAAAACCGGAAGGTCTCTTTGATCCATCTGTGAACCAACAACTATCTGCTCTCAATATTTCCTTCACCCGGAGGATCCAGTCCTCTCTACTCGGGAACAGTACTTTATAAGGCAGTTCGTTGTTGGAGGCATAAAGTCAGAGGTCATTTCCAAATGCTGTGACTTCCAATGTCAACCAACAGTCTGTTGCACTCTACATTTAATTGGCATGCAATTGGCAATGTGCATAATTCTGTATGCAGTCCATCTAGCCTTTCTCTCCAGAAAAATGTGGGGAGGAGGTAGATCTAGAAGGATCTCCATGGCCGCTGAAGGTGTGGTATTGATGGCACCAGTGATAGCCAGACAAGCCTGTCTCTGTAAGCCAGAGAGCTTTGCTTGAAAAGGGGTACAGTATTTTTTGAAACTCCTCTAGATTGCGTCCGAATGAGAGCTTTTCTATTTTGTACCGTTTTCTTGCTGCAGATGAAGAAACGAGTATGGTAAATTTATGATTCATAAAAAATTTGAAAGTCTTCCGAAGGAAGGAGGAAAGCAGCTAATTTTGAAATGAATTATTCACAGTAGAGGTAGTAGAGGTGTAGATCATACAAAATGGTACCTGTCAGACACAAACTGGAAAAAATTAATTATTCTTTTTTAAAAATATAACTTTTTCAATTTGAACAAGAGTATTGTTGTGATTTTCTGGACTACTAAAATGAATTGGAAGGCACATACCCGAGAGAACCAGATACAGATGCCAAATATACATGAAAAATAAATTGATAGTTCCAATTTAAAGGGACACAAAGAATGATGAGGGTTATTTTTATTACGATTTCATGGTGCATTTTGTAATGTGTATGTGAATATTTGTATATTATTGAATACTTCTTTGTACAAAAATCAATGTCTTTTAGAATTGCGTTGCACTTACGAATCCAACTCTGCTCAGAAAAAAATATGGTTAAGTACTACGAATTCAGTTCATCATTTCACTTTCCTGTTGAACATATTGTTTTCGTAATAACAATCAAGAACCATCAACTTCGAGGACCAGGACTAGATTACTTACAAGACCAACTTAGACGCAGAATGGCAGAGGGGGCAGATTACAGAAAAATTTAAAATTTTTGAGTTCAAATCAAATTTCATTATGAGATTCCCACTGACAGTTGACAAAATCGCAACAACTGTGTCTATATACAATAACGGTTTATACTGTATTGGGTATGAGCACAACTGAGAAAGTTGAACTTTTCAGTGGAAATCTCCCAATAAAACATTACTTGAATATGTCATGGATTTTCATCAAGTATCAGTCAATTTCATTATTTTTTTACTCAACTCAACAGAAGAAATGAAAATATAATGTGGAAATACTAAACATCCTAGTCAAAGCAATCAATTATAAACTAAGAGATACGGCTGGAGATATACCTTCTTCAGTTATTACTCAACACCCTTATCTTTTTTTTATCGACCTTCTTCATGTGTTTTTACCTCTCACAATCTTAATAATATGAAATTGTAATGAAGAACTTTTTTGAGGTTGCCCCGATAAGTATTTGCGTGAATCCAAATAGTTTTTCACAAAGAAAAATGTTTCATTCATTAGTAACTTATCGAATTCAATAATTTCGCCTATCGAAAAAACAACTGAGACATTATACAATACTCATCTCAACGTTTCGAGGAGGCTAAAATCTGCTTCCATCTTCAGAAATTGATGAAATTCATGTTCATACGCAGTTTTTCCTTTGCTGATTGTTTTTATTTCTCAACTTCTCCAACAGAAATCAAAAGGAATTTCAAATGTGAAATTTGTCAATATTGTTGATTGACTCCTGGAACATTCGATGTAGTACAGGTGTTCTATGATATCAGTCTGTTGCTATTCCATCACAATTCGAAATTCGCTTTTCTCCAGATATGATCAATTATTCTCGTCTTGTTTCGTTCAACTTCATGTTCACCATCTGATTATTACTGTAAAGAATGTCATGTTTCCTTCGATCACAAGGAAATGCATCGGTGCAGCGGTACTTGTTCTGTACCTTATAAGCCAAATTTGTGTGGTTTTTGCCAATATTGTAATCCTTGCATCGAAACCGACCAACAAATTTGTAAAAACTGTGGTGTTCGTCTTTAAATTCTTAGGTGCAACGACCTCATCTCTCCATTCGTTCATCATGTGTTGACCATGAGAAAAAAAAATCAAAAGTATCATAGCCATCGCCCACAATGGAAAAGACTTTGACCATCAATTATTTCTGAATCATTTTTCAACACAGGCTCACCCAACCCTTATTCTCATCATCCCGTCATATCAATGGCCGTCGAAAATGTTGAATTTTTGGATTCCCAATGGCTCTGGCAACATTTTCCAAATCTTTCGGATTTCCAGAGTTGAAAAGAAGCTTCTTCCTCATCTTTTCAATCGAGTGGAAAATATAAATCGCAAGAGTCCCATTTTTTCTCATGAATTCTATTTTCCGAATAACCTCGCTTCAGAGGCCCGATCTTTCCACATCAAATAGCATTTGAAAAAAGTCGATTTTCCTAGAGAGAGCATAGATTATTGTATTTCGGATGTTACTATCCTGACCAAAGCCTATTTGGAATTTCGTCAACTCATTTCGACCGAAACGAATGTATGTCCATTCACAAAAGCCGTAACAATTGCATCAACATGGGGAATTTTCTCAAACCAAATGCCATTGGCATTATTCTCAAAAGTGGTTACAGACAATGTGATAATCCGTCTGTGACTGTCACTCATTGGTTGCTTCGGGAGGAAAAACAGCAAAAATAAAAATTCAATAAATATGTCTCTCTTCTGATGCACTTATTGGCAATTCCAAAGTTGATGATTGGTGTTGTGAAACCAACCAGGTTTTCGAGTTTCAGGATTGTTTTTATCACGGGTCCTATATTTCTGGAATATCCGATGTATTATTGTATTCTCCAATCCAGTATCGTCAACAAAATGTTTTTTCGTTACTATAAAGCCTCGTATATATTTTTTCATCATAGCATATTTTTGACAACTTTTCCTCTATGGTATGTTTTTTGTTATTTTGCTGTTCCGATTATAATATATATTATCTGTATTTACCTTAGGGTGAGTCCGGGGTAGATGGTCAAATGGTAGAGATAGCCTGTCACATTATTTTAAGAACTCGTTCACTAGGTGTCTCTGTTGAGCGTTTAGTTCGCTGCGCATCGTGCGTGAGAGCAACGGTACGACAAAACATTTGTCGAAAAAAAGTAGCTGTTTTGAGAAAGCTTTTTTTTTTCCAAATTGTGTCTGAAAGTTACTTCTTCGCATGATCTATACATCTCCGTATAGAATTATATTTTGAAACTGATTGCTTCCTTCCTTTTTTTGAAAGATTCCCAGATGTTTTTTGTATCGATATAGAGAAGTAGAATGCCAAAACCTTTGATTCCCAAAAAATCAACCTACATAAAAATATACCTCTTGCAATTTAATACCAACCTAAATTTTCTACATTAACAACATCATCACTAGGATTCAGTTTGTCCTTTTCTTCAACTCCTTTGTAGATTACAGGGTATTTTCTTGATATAAAATGTTGGGTAACAGGCATCTGTCACTCTCTCCAAATTTACTTTTTACTTATTCTAGTCATGCTAATATTCATCTCTACGAAAACTATTGACTTTCTGATTGGTTTCTGGTTAGTGGTGGCAGCACTGTATATATCAAAAAGCATCATTCAATTCACTTGAATATATCTGAAATAATTGAATTCAGATAACTGTATATCTTTTTTTTGTTTTCGAGATCATTTCAATCGTAAAATTTCGTGATGCTATTTTTATTTGGAAAATGGAAAATGGGAAAATGTTTTTATTCAAGATTTTGAAAAAGTTAACTCAAAATGAAAAATTTCACAAAATTACCTGTTGCTCTTCCGATCTATAAAAGCAAAGAAAAATAAAATTTCAAATTTCTAACTTACATATACACACACAATCAAGCGCAACTGCTCTCACTAAATAAAATTACGAAAATCTCACTTTTCATAGTTTGAAGATTGATGTAGGTACAAAAACACAAGCAATGACTGAGTATCCACGTTATTTCTTTTCCATAATGAAAATATTCTACAATCTTCAGCTACTATCACTCCCGACATATTAATTGAAGTTGCTGTCTTATCATAACCGATAACAAAATGAGGACAACAAGTTGCAATTCCATATACATCAACGTCAAAAATTTAATAGAATTCAGTATATATCATTTTCGTTCGAACCATTCATTCATTTTTCTAACTATTTAATTTCATTCAAAATTCAAATCATGAAATTATAACACAACAAAAAAAATTAATTGGCGCTCCAGGCGACTTCATTGATTCCAGTGGCGCATTTGCTTTTTCAGCTGCAGGAAAACCCGGAAAAACCTGCAGCACCACATCATCTGAAAATCTTGATCTGCCAATGTCCTCTCTTTCATAAAACAAAATGTAGGATGTCTCCAGAGGCTTCAATAAATTCAAGGCATCGCCAGAATACTTAGTGACACGACTATCGTCAAACTCAAACTTTATTTATGTTCTGAACATGGAGCGATACCCAGAAAAACAGCACATTTTGACGTTGATGAACTTCCAAATAACAAAAATTTTTTTTTCTGCTGAGTGACCATGATCTATTTATACACTCGTAGTACAATAACATAACAAAATTGTTTTTGTTCTAATTCATTCATTTGGTAAAATCACAGTTTAATTCTCTTGTTTTGCTGTAAATCGCAGACACTCTTTAGTTACTCACCTTGAATAAACCTCCATAAATGGAGATATTCATTGATATTCATTCCACATAATGTTAGTACTTACTTATTCAAGATGTTATTTCGGTCAATCCATATGTGACCAATATAAAAATATTACTCGCAGTCGTAATGGTGGAATTGAGTTGAACAAAGTCTGAAACTTGTTTCATCAACTTGTTGCCAGATAAGCCGTTAATGGCTGATACGAACTGAAGGATTTCTTTTCAGAAAAGTGAAAGAGTCGGTGGTAGATCTGTATTCGTGTGATACTTCATCAGGTAAGAGAGAGTTGATATATTTTGTGAGTTATCACATATTTCTTGGTAAAAAGAAAAACTTGCTGTCATTATATAATTATATTCATATGTCATTATGAAATTAATATGTTTTTATTGGCATCCTGAGAATATTTTCCAAATGGTGATTATCATTGAACATATTTTATTTTTTCTGCCATATGCAGTTCTCAGTGTCTTCAAATGTGATTATTTTCTCGTGAAATTCATAGAAAATTACCCTAGAGTAACCTAGATAACTTTTCATTATGCCATTCTTCTCTTGATTTTCTATTTAGACTAATCTAATTTTTGCAGGTTTGATGGCAAATGTAGTTGAACATTTTTCGAGTCACTATAGAATGTTGAAATTTCAATGTTGATGACAACTGACTTAGTGATCGATTGATCAATTAGGAATAAATGCCAATATAGGAGGAGGAAGACTGGCTGTAAATCAAATTATCTAAAAAAACAATTCGTAATAGTAGTTGATTTAAGCCGATTTTGGAACCTCCCCCTACCACATTCAACCTTGAAATGGCCTCTTCATACGTTGCACGACGTAGCCAATGTGATTTTAGGAAAGTGTTTTGAGTTTGACACGACGCAGGCAATGTGACTTTGGGATTTGGGTTTGATCTAGAATGACCTTCACTCACTCCCCATATTTTCGACAAGGTGACTTTGACCTCGAACGAACTGAATCCAGTTATGGGGCTTTCTTGAAGTTTTGAACCTACACGAGGTGACTTTGAGGAGGTGTTTTGTGTTTGACCTTGAATGAACTCCAACTATGTCACTCGACGGAGACAAGATGACTTCAGAGCAGTGTTTTACGTTTTACTCTCAAAAAACCTTGATTCACACCCCATTTTACGCTGATATCTTGAGGTTTTACGGATTCTACTACGAACGACCCTCAATTGCGTGGACGAGGTGGATTCTAGACTTTTTGCTTTCACTTCAAACAACCTTCAGCAACTTTAAATAGATAATTAAAGCGCTGGATGTGTTATTGATTGACCATGAACACTTGTGGTAAAGAAGCAACCCCTCCATTTTGTTGTTATATGATTGATAAAAATTCTATTATCCAAACAAGCTATTATCACGACTCCTATAAACAAATTCAGGGCTCTCGTGATATGAGTGGAAAATCTTTTGAAATATATGAGAATGAATGAGACTCGATATAAATTGAACATTGAACAGGTCAACATCGCAAAGAGTTATTTGTCGATTTCCACTTCCGACCAGAATAACCAACTTTATCGGAGAGTCGGTAATAATTTGAAACTCAAAGAAAAAGTAATTCTTTGAAAAATAAGTGGATACAGGAGTTACTCTACAATAACAGCTTTGACTTTGTTATTTTTCAACGTCAACAAACGTCTTCAACTGAAGGTGATGACGCTATCTATATAATTGACACGAGACTCAATATCGGAATTTCAAGGATAAACGAGACTCCCCAAGGCGGTCCGTTGCCAAGCTGAGTTTAGACATCAAGCATTGACCGAGATTTGCCCTCTATCTTACACTGTAGCAAATCGATAAATAGAATAGAATAGAAATTCATTTATAGTGAACAACAAACAGAATGGTTTCCACTTACATGATGTACAGTTTTTTAAAAAGTTCCTTATATATAGTATTCATTGAGTACCATTGATACAGTTAAAATCGATATAAAATATAACAATATAAAACAATGAATAATAAAATGACTGTAAATAGATTCAAACACATTTGAGCATTCGAAGGAGTTGTCCCTCTGTAATACTGAATATATCCAGTTCACAGTTCCTCGGCATTTTGTTAACTCTTTCGAGACATTGTTGAAGAGGAG
>WOGL01000578.1:0-14041 GCA_015342145.1 Leptinotarsa rubiginosa | reverse complement strand
TAATAGCCAGTACTTATATTTCATAGTTATTAGTTGTTACTCTGTTCAAATAAAAAGTTTTTAAAAACCCTTTTGTGTGAACGAGAAATATAATTGGCGCAGTCGTTAGGATAGTGGAAGAGTCCTTAGAAGATCCTCGTCGTTCTCAAACGTTTATCCACTATTCTCCCGAACCAAGTTCCACTGAGAAGCAAGTACTCCAGGACAAATTCCGGCCGTAGACAAGAATACCTCTTCACTATCGTCCATCAAGGAATATCTACATAGGAATAAGTTTTTGGTGACAGAATATGCAACGAGCCATCATCGTCATCCTGTAAGCACAAATGAACTCAACTTCATCAATTGCAAATACTATTTTACGTCCCCCTACCTTAGTTTTACCAAATTCACCTTCAAGTACCAATTCTCGCCCATCCATTATTCCTCAAACAATTGACCAACCTTTAAATCCCATCAACATGGCAAAACAATTCGACCTGAAGAATTTTTGGATTGTACCCGAATACGATGGAAGCCCAAATGAATTATACCAGTTCATCAACGTATCAACAATGATTCTGAACGAATATTGGAATACTGAAGACCCCGGTTGTTTCCAGAACCATATATTGATACAAGGACTACTCAACAAGCTACGAGGCAGAGCCAAAGATGTCATCTCAGTTTATGGATGTAGTGATTGGAACAGCATCAAAGGAACTCTAATCCAAAACTTCGCCGACCAACGGAATGAAAATTCCTTAACAAGAGATTTGGTAAACCTGCGACAAGACCAGAACGAAACACCACAACATTTTTACGAAAAAGTCATGGGACTTTTAAACACAATATCAAACTATATCGAATTACACACCGCCGATGATACGATAAAGATCAGCAAGAAAAGCTTTTTCCAACAACAAGCTCTAACAACATTCCTAGCCGGACTACGAGAGCCCATGGGATCCACCATAAGAGCAATGAAACCAGTAGACTTGGCAACAGCAATGCAGTACATCCAAGAAGAAAACAATATCCGTTATCTACAGAGGACGTTTGGACCCCCACAAGTCTCCAAGAAACCACTCCAGACCCAGCAAAGAACTGCAAATCACCAATATGCTCAACAATCAATACCACAGCGGATGTACCAACCCATGCAACACTTTCAACGACCCGGACAACAACAACCTCATCAGGCAATGGGACTCCAACCACAGTTTCAACAACCGACCTTCAGACCACATTGGCAACCAAATACTCAACAGAGACAGATGTGGCCTTCAGTCCAACCACAACGTTTTGGACAGAATCAACCAAACAGGCAGAACGGACAAGAACCAACACCAATGAGCATCAGTACCAGAAATACTTATGGAGCACCAACGAGGAGCATGAGAACCCAACCTCAGGCAAGACCAAATTTCAATCCAGCTCCCATGTTCAACATTGAGCAACATGACGAAGACTTTGGATATGAAGCGAACCCCTATTACATCGAAGAAACCTGCTCTTATCCCAATCAAGAACCAACTGAAGAATTCCAGGTTCAAGAAGACCAACAGGAACCAGATGTAAATTTTCCATTAGATCCAGGACAAAACCAAGAAACATAGTGGAACTGCATACCTTCGACGATAAGAGAGAACTTCCTTATATAACCATTGCAAATCCTCCCCTCAAACTCCTCATTGACACCGGATCAACAAAATCCTTTCTCAATCCTGAATTAGCTTTCCAATATTACAAGGATTGCATCAAAAAAGATCCCTTTGTCGTCACTTCCATTTTCCAAAACTATTCTCAAGATTACAGTGCAGAAATTCCCATATTTCCTGAGTTTAACTCAAATGGCATTCTGAAATTTTACCTCTTTAAATTCCACAAAACTTTTGATGGCCTCATTGGACTCGACAACCTGAAATTTCTCAAAGCTGAACTGAATTTTCCTGAATCCTCCCTTTTAACCGAATACTCCTCTCTCCCAATCCAGTACTACGAAACCAATAAGACCCAGTTCTACTCTATTCAATTGGAGCCAGACAGCGTGACCCAAGTACGACTACCGGTGAAGGAGAAGAATGGAACTATCATGATACCAAGACAGGAACTGCAAAGCGCTTACATCCGTGAAGCTCTCACTGAAGCCTGTGATCATCTAGCCTGGACGGAAATTGTCAACTTCAGTCCAGATAAACTCCAAATCGTTCTAACCGAACCAGTACGCAGCAGCCCAATAAATCTTCAAGAGCATCATATCTATTCTGCTGACATAATCCCATCAGGAAACAGAGACCCAATCAACAACATGGATGATCTAATCAGAACAGACCACCTGAATCCAGAAGAGGAGATGCATATCAGAAAATTATGCAGAAGATATGCTGATATTTTTCACCATCCAGATTCCTCACTCACATTCACCAATCAGGTCAAACACCATATAAAAACCAGGGACGAAATCCCAGTCTACACAAAATCATACCGATATCCGTATGTGCACAAGGAAGAAGTCAAGAAGCAAATAACTTCGTTATTGGACCAAGGAATCATCAGACCTAGCCAATCTCCCTGGTCCTCACCAATTTGGGTCGTTCCCAAAAAACTGGACGCCTCTGGAAAAGCAAAATGGCGTATCGTTGTGGATTTCCGCAAAGTCAACGAGAAGACAATAGACGACCGCTACCCTATTCCGAACATTTCTGACATCCTCGACAAACTGGGAAGGTGTCAATATTTCACTACCCTGGATTTGGCAAGCGGATTCCACCAAATAGAGATGGCAGAGGAGGACATCCCTAAGACCGCATTCAACGTCGAAAACGGACACTACGAGTACCTGCGTATGCCGTTTGGACTGAAAAATGCTCCAGCGACCTTTCAAAGGGTTATGGACAATGTCCTAAAGGGTCTACAAGGGACTATCTGCTTGGTTTATATGGATGACATAATCATCTTCTCTACATCTCTGCAGGAGCATATGGTCAACCTCACAAAAGTTTTCCAACGTCTACGAGAAACTGGTTTCAAAATACAAGTAGACAAGTGCGAATTCCTGAAAAAAGAAGTCAGCTTTCTAGGACACATCGTCACTCCAAGTGGGATAAAACCAAACCCAGCAAAAGTCAAAGCAATCATGGACTATCCTGTACCTCGAACTGTCAAAGAGATTAGAGGATTCCTAGGACTCCTAGGGTACTACAGGAAGTTCATCAAGGACTTCGCCAAGACTACCAAACCGTTAACCTCCTGTCTCAAGAAAGATGCCCATATAGAGCATACTCCAGAATTCCTAAAATGTGTTCAAACTTGTAAAAACCTTCTTACCAATGAACCACTACTACAGTATCCGGATTTCACAAAGCCCTTTAATCTGACCACAGATGCCAGCAATTTCGCCATAGGAGCCGTTCTGTCCCAAGGACCCGTAGGAAAAGACAAGCCAATAGCTTATGCCTCCAGGACCCTGAACGAAACTGAAATGAAGTACTCTACCATCGAAAAGGAAATGCTAGCAATAGTTTGGGCCACCAAATATTTCCGACCGTATCTTTTCGGCAGAAAATTCAAAATTCTGTCAGATCACCGTCCCCTCCAGTGGCTCTTCTCCTTGAAGGATCCAAACTCAAAACTGGTCCGATGGCGCCTGAAGCTAGAAGAGTATGACTACGAAGTGGTCTACAAAAAAGGCACAAGCAATACCAACGCCGATGCGCTCTCCAGAATAGAGATACATACAAAGGAGCTCCATGAAGCAAACTACGACGACGACAAGGCATCTCTATTCAACCATCCTCCATCAGAAGTTCCTGAGTCTGCGGATGACATCATCAACGATCTGTTTAAAGATTGCTTTCATCACCATTTTCCTGAGGATAAGGACCCCATACCGCAAGAACAAGAAATTCAGAATGAACCCCCAACCGAAGGAGACAAGGAATGCGTGAACCTGAACCCGGAAGTTACCCCAGACGAAGATACTAGTGGCATCACCAACCATACAGCCAGAGAAAGTCCAATATTAGAAATACCAATATCAGAGAAACCTCTCAATGTCTTCAATAACCAAGTCATTTTCAAACGAGTAAGCTATAACCCAGCAAGAACGGTGATAGAAGAAATATTCCCGAATAAAAGAAGATACCATGCTCAGTTGGGAAATGACAATCTGGACGAAAATGTTTTCAACTTTTTCAAGGAATATATCAGCCCGGGAAAGAAATACGCTTTGATGTTCGAAGACGAAGAACTCTACCCCAGCATGTGCAGAATCTTGAGAGAGACATTCAAGAATTCCTCTTTCGATCTCATAAAATGCAACCGCCTTTTGGAAGATGTCAATTGCTCAGCTAGACAAAAAGAAATAATCAAGGAGCAGCATGAAGGAAAAACAAACCATAGAGGAATCACCGAAACGGAAACTCGGATCAAAAGATTGTATTATTGGCCCAATATAAAAAAGGATATCGAAGAAGCTATCAACTTATGCGAAACTTGTCAAATCAACAAGTATGATCGAAGACCAGAGAAGCCAAAGTTCATGCTGACACCTACCCCAACAAAGCCTCTTGAAATAATACACATGGATACCTTTCAGGCTAGTGGACAAAAATTCCTGACGATTGTGGATGCATTTTCAAAATATGGCCAGGCGTATCCAATAGAGGGATGTAATGCTATCAACACTCTCAATGCTCTCTTAGTATTCATCAACCATCATGGAATACCACATATGATCGTCACTGATAATGGAACGGAATTCAAAAATGGACTGATCCAAGAATTTGTTGACACACATAAAGTCAACATTCACTATACCACTCCAGAAAACCCTCAGTCAAACGGGATAGTCGAAAGATTCCATTCCACATTGATCGAGCACTTGAGAATATTGAGAGATACGCATAAGAAAAGAGATATCAAAGAACAGATGCTCTATGCCATCCTAGGATACAACAACTCTATCCATTCAGCAACAAGACAGAAACCTATGGATATTCTGAACGGACATCTCAATAGTCAAGATCCATTCGATATCGACATAAGACGAGCCTTGATCAACAACTACGTCCAACAACACAGGGAAAAAACGAAGGAAATATATAGGAAAATCAACGAAGATTTACAGAAACAGAAAACAAATATCATAGAGAAGAGAAACAAGAAAAGAGAAACTCCTATTACCTACAAACCCTGCACCAAGGTGTACACAAGAAAAACAGTGAAAAGAAACAAACTGCTACCACCCTTCTTCCCAAAATCCATCCAAAAAGACCAAACAGTAACTGTCGAGACAGAAAATGCAAACGTCCATAAGAAAAATATAAGACATTTGCCTAATAAGATAACTAAATTCTTCGTCCCTTTACAGTCTTCATCTGACGAGAGGACAGGAGATCGAAATCCAGAACCTCAAGACAAATCCAGGACTACTTCCCCTCAAGATGGGACAAGCAAAGATCAAGACTAGCACCCACGACTTCATCCACTACTACGATCTTCAACCCATCCACGAAGAGATATTCGCTATAGAATCCCAATATGATGCCGTCTCCACAGCAATTCGTAACGGACTAAGTGACCCTTATTTCTTCAACTTGCAAAATTTCGATCAGGGACTGAAGTACCAACTAAAAACTGCCAAAGAAAAGCTACAGACTCTTTATCCTCTCAGTAGACCCAAAAGAGGACTCATAGATGGCTTAGGAAGTGTGATCAAAGCAATTTCTGGAAACTTGGACCAAGAAGATGCAAGGAAATATGAGAATGCTATTGCTTCCCTAGAAAACAACCAAAGGAACATAATAAGTCATATGAATCAACACATCAGTTTAAACACAAGAATAATGGAGAGCTACAATGAAACCATCTCTCTATTAACACATAATCAAGATACCATCTCAATAGAAGTCAAGAGAATTGAAACCGATCTCAATAGACTCGTTTTTGACTTCAATCACTATCTGGAAACCAGAAACGTATTGGATCAAATCAACCTGATACTTCAAGTTATTTTACAAACACTGAATGACTTAGAAACGGCAGTATCCCTGGCAAGGATCAATACAGTCCATAACAGCGTCCTCAAAAGCGAAGATTTGAGTTGGATCGTAAGGACACTTCTCACCTACCACTCAGAAAACCAGTTACTCTATAACCAGGAGGACGACATCCATAAATACTACGACGTCATCAAAATAGACGCCTACCACACGGATCATAAAATCGTATTCATCCTTCATGTTCCCTTAATATTCCCTGATACATTCACCTACTTCCACTTATTTCCCATTCCTACACAAAATTCGACAATAATCATTCCACCAACTCCTTACCTAACAGTCAGTCCCTACCTCTACCAATACCTAAATTCACCTTGTGAACGAATTGGCCTGGATTACCTTTGCGAAGAAAATTTCCTCCAAGATACTGGCAGATCCCCTGACTGTGTTACCCAGATGTTGGAAATAACAGATGAAGAAGCAAGATGTGAACACGTTCCAGTTTCGATGAATTCAACACTGATTCTGGAAATGTCAGAAGCCCATTACATAGGAATATTTCCACAGGCCACGAAGATATCTACACATTGTTCCAGTACGAAAGTTATGGTTTTGGAAGGAGTGCATCTGATAAAACTTCCACCAGGTTGTGAATTCAAAACCAACAACGAAGCCTTCATAAACTCCAAAAGTGTCATCTTAGACGAACCCCTCACTTTACCAAATATCAAGACAGCTCACATCAATTCCTCGCTGAAATTCAAACCATTGAAATTAGACAAGATTCCCCTGGATAAACTACAACATCTGACCCTAGAAGAAGATAGGTTACAACTCATCCCAGAAGAAACCAGACAATCTGATAATAGCCATTTCTGGATGACTCCCGTTTACATTTCAATCACCATCTTCATTCTATACGTAATTTACAGATTGAAAAGGCAAACGAAGAAAGAACCATCCAATGATGATCCACCAGTTCCCGAACACGAAGCATCATCTTCAGTCTTGTTCGTCCCTTACAAGACTTCCCCAGGGGATGGAGAAGTTACAGTTCGATAACCCCTTACATCAGCAGGATATTGTTCGATGACCCGAAGACGACATCAATTATTTTGCTGATATCTGCAAAGTCGGCAATAATTTATATATAAATAGGTGAAATTGATTTGTAATAGCCAGTACTTATATTTCATAGTTATTAGTTGTTACTCTGTTCGAATAAAAAGTTTTTAAAAACCCTTTTGTGTGAACGAGAAATATAATTCACGCCTATTAAATTCGTAATATTTGATTCGTACGAATTCGTAAGACTAAATTTTCGTACGAATTCGTATCCAATGTAACCGCCGCCTAATTTCCGAATTGACAGAATATGCAAGATGCAAGATGTATTTGTGATGTAATATATATCACTAAAGATTTGAAGCATGAAAACATGTCATTCCATTCCATCCCACAATATACCAAAACATACGTCTTTTGGGTGTTAGACATAAACCCATAATATATAACACAAAATAATTGTTTTTTCTGCTTTTTTAAAATGATTTCTTCCTATTTCATCTTCAAATAATTTTCATTGTTTGTTTATTTACTAATTCGGAAATACAGACTTTTCATCCACTGAAAAAATTAGTATTTTCATATTTATGGTGTTGAGAGTTTTACCAATATCGAGCATGAAAAAAAACATAAACAAAAGGTCATTTCAGAGGAATCAAAATAATTGGTTTTTCTGCATTCTTGAAATGATGTCATCAATGTGTATTCGAAATAACGTTATTTTGGATAAATATAACTTTCATCTTTGAATATTTTTTATATTTCTGTTTGCAACAATACGAAACTGGAACATCATCTTTCTGATGTTATCAATTCATTACCAGTAACATTTATTGATTGAAAAAATACGTATTTTTATCATGCCCGAAAGAAAGTAACGCCGGCCGCCACTGGTAACCATAAACCAAACGTGACATAGCTAAGTGAGCGGGGCTCGACCCGCCACTCGAGAAGCAGCGAGAATAATGTTACCGACTTCGACAGAACTTTGGCGAAATTTCTACGATGTTCGATTCCGATATTTAACGCTAGCGGCGGGCATATCGATACAGTCAAGTGGAAGATACAGTGCGATACGCGAAGTGATCAAGTAATGTGATAGACATTCACACGTCAGATGAACGTTACAGTGCGGTTCGCGAAGTGATCTAGTAAGACGATATACATTCAAATAATAGTTGAAGCTTTAGTTGAAGTTTCAATCAAGAAAAAATGTGTATATCTCTCATAACAAACGGCATCAGCAAGAAGATCATATGTACATCATTTACGAATTATTTCTATAATTATCTCATTAGGAAAGTGATAGCTGCTGACGTCTTACGAAAACCATCATATGAGCGATATTTTTGACCGAACAAATAATTTCCAAAAATGTTTTGAAAAGATAATTCACGCCATTTACCAAAAAAATGAAGATTTAATTAGTTATAAATATGTTGGGAATAATCCGCTGAGAATTTTAAGCGTATATTCTTACCTGTTCAAAAGTTGGATCGGTGGTGGATATAGTGAGATTTTGATTTGAAGTAGCAAGCAAGGAATTCATTGCTAGTTTGATCGACTCAAATAAATGAACTTTGTTTATGACAAACAACTGTTACCTATTACACTGGTGGAAATATGAAAAATAGAAGCTACGAATAATTGCAAAAGGTTTTTCGAGAAAGCGAACAAAATGCTATGAAAGAATTGAAGGAAGTGAAGGATTCCAAAGGCAACTGACCTGGCATTACTGTTGAACTGGCTCATTACTAACAGTGAAAAACTTAAAATTTCGAACGAAAAAATGAAATCAACTGAACTATGAAAAAGGATCTTCATAGTACCGGTTCAACATTGCAAAAGGTCAACGATCTCTGGTCGAACAAATATGTTCGCACAATATGTACGACAAAAGTCCTGACGGCGAAAGCCTATGAAAACACTTGAGAAAGCTACTGAAATACGAAACACGTGTTGCGGTTTTGTAAACTGTCCAGTGAAAGTTATGGATTTTCGTAAAGTATAAGAATGTGGGTTTTTCGCGGCTGGCGTCAATGTTTTGGTTTTGGCTGATTTCCGGGAAACCCGGAAACGAATCAAAACATTTTCGTTAAGTATCGGCAAATTTCACCATGAATCTTATATACAGGTTTTTGGTTGTTTGGTTGTCTGTTCCATTTTAGTAACCAAGGGTGTAAATATTTATATTTAAGTAGAAAAATAAGAGTTTTCCTGGATGATATCTGATGAATTATTAGCGAAATGATATCGTTTTTTGGAATCGTGAAAAAAGAAAACTATTAAATTGAACTAGTTCCTGACAGAGGAGGTTGATGGTCGAACTAGTGACTTGCACAAAAACTATATCGTTTATATAATTGGCTCATAACTCGCATGCATTATGGTTTGAATGTTTGATATTTATTTGTTCACAGATCCGCCTTCGATTTTGCGAATCTAGGTCTAGGCAAGCCAAACCTACAATGCAGAAATAAATTATTTTATTCTAATGGTAAGTCACGACTTGCATTTGCATACTTTTTCGAATTGTAGTATTCAGAGGTAACATCTGTTGAATTTTTCGAGATAAACGTTTCCGTCGATCTGAGCACAAAGCGAGAACGCTACGAAATTCATTCTCCGTGTTGATAATTCAGGAGATATACTCGTACCTAATTAATTGTAGAAGTATTGCTTTAAACGGTATTTGTGATATACGGTAAGAAAAAAGTAGATACACAGGTAATAAATGGTACCTATTATATCAGATGTTGCGCATTTTATGCCGTTGGAGATACTTCGAGTACCATTAGTGATTAGTGGTGTCAGGATAAATTTTCTAGTTTTGCAAAATAGACGAGTACATCCAGTTACGAACCATCTTTCACTGTGTGACTAGGCTAGTTAGACGTATATTGGAAAGTATGATAGACTGAATTCTGAAAATTTAGAACAAGAAATAGTTGAGGATGCCTCATCAATTGAAACTATTTACAACTCACTTCCAGTTCCGTATACAGCGCGATGAACGTTGGTTAGCCGTATTTTGGTAAATGATAGGATTCATATTCTGAAAATTGACAAAGATAAGTTTTTCAATATGCTTTATCGAATGAAAATAATGATATGTTTCTTGAGACACTAACACACTACAAGAATGCCTATTGCAGTCTTTGCAGTCCAGTGTTTGGACTGTATTTTTGTTTCGGGCGTATACTGGTGTATCCAAGTTTCATCTATAGTAATTATTCAGCGCCAAAATTCGGATTTATTGCACTTAATCTGCGCCAACAGAGTATTGGAAATGTTCATTCGAACACGTTTTTGGTCTAACGTGAGTAAACGTGGCACCCAAAGCACCCAAAGCATGTTGATTTAATTTGTACGCCAGACGGTGAACTTTGGCTATGTTTTTGTCGGTAGTTGTAGAACGTCCTGAACGTTCATCGTCCGCCAAACTCTAACGGCCACGTTTTTGATAAATGATGGTGCAGAGTATCCATACATAGAATCCAACTCATCTTTAATTTGCGTAGGCCTGTTACATAACAACTGCGCGTCCAAAATGTCTAAAAACTTGGTGACGAACTGTCAACAGATGGACAACGAAATTCACTAGCTTCACGAGTGCTGCTATGTTCATGTTGAGGTCGGAAATTCATTATGGGTTTTCAATGATGAATTAACAATTTTGAATAGATTTTATGAGTAAAACTTCTTTACGCTTGCTTGACTTGGGGAGTAAGCTGGTGAATGCGTGACGAAAAGTGTGATTGGGCGAGACGAACGGAAGTTGAGAGGGAGGTATAAATTAGTGGAGACAGAAAGAGAAAGAACTACGTTTTGTATATTACCATAGGGGCAAGTGAGAGAGGTGTGAACTTGGTAAACTTTTTACAAGATGAATTAGAACTACAAATTAATAATTATCGAAATGAGCCCACCACAAGACATAGAACAACAATTGATGCAGTTTTCTCTAGATATCTTTCTAATTATCATTCGAATACATATGTGTCTTATTTCTCATACCATAAACCCATTGTTTTCGTCTTACAATCAACCACAGTAATTACTGATGTATCTGATAATGAAAATAATCAATAAAAATAAAAAAATCTATTCAAAAAATGTTGATTTATCAATGAAAACCCATGATAAACGTGAATATCTGTAGAAAATTAATATACAGAGAGACAATTTGAAAACTTGATGGCTATATCTGAGCAACCAGATAAAATATAAGAAATCGCTGAAAACAACTTCCATATTAGAGAGGGGAAAGCAAAATGATGTATTAGCTGACTTGTTTTCTCTTACCCCCTCGCCCCCAGCCATCTCAACTTTATATTCTTAAATGACAACCCCTTGTGTGTTGCAGTCGGTCGGGTCGGGTCAAGTTTACACGTGCAACGCCGGAGTCCTGACAGAAACTAAAGATTTAGTGGTTTTTTACAGAAAATCATTTTTGAATTTTATATCAAAAAGTCAGTGAAAGTACAGTGATTTACCCTGTGAAAATAATAATTAGTTTCAAGCTCTGAGTTAGTGATAATTGAATGATATCTAAAATTGATTCAGTGCATTGGGTCTAACTATACCATGAAGTACCTGCAAATAGCCACATCTGTTACTACAAGTGTATAGATAGCACCCTACCAGAGGCGTACCAAAAAGTGTGTAAAGGGCGTACGGATGATATGGGTGATATGGTTATTTGCATTGAATGTTCAACGGTGATAAGCATATCGAAGCCAGACATTTTTTGTTGAACAGGTTGATTTTTCGCAACATGGCAACCAACCAAGAAGTTGAGCAAGAATTGCAGCGCTTGAAAAAAGTCGATTTGATACGTATCATAAGTAATCGACAAATTCCAAGTGACATTAATTTGAGTGACGGTGTCTCTTGTTTCATAACCAGCAAGAATAACTCTGAATTCTTGGCAGCTGTAAGTGATGTATCCACAAATGATGACAGTGACAACATTAAGGTTATGGCATTGAAGTGTGACCTGAAAGTGGCAATAACCGAACTAGAGGCATCAAAAAGGTTCATACGTGAGTTAGAGAGAACAGTGCATAATCAGCAACGACTTATTGACTTATTAGATTGTAAAATCTCGAATAGCCACAATAATAATGAAGTTTGCGCAGTTGCAAGCTCCTCTCCAAAATACCAAGTTCCTAAATACCAATTAAAGGAAAATGAACACAAATCTTTTACTGGTACCAAGAAAGATATTGTGTCCGATAACGCACAAAATTCGAGAAAACCTGGCCAAGGAAGTTCTCATATAAGTAGAAAGGAGGTGGGAGCCGCTATTCTACAAGCGGAAACGCAGTCAACTTTCAGCCATTTTATTAATATAAATGACACAGCCAGTCATTCAGGAGCTAGCACAGATGATTCGAGGGAGCAGGGGGAATGGCAGACCATCTCGTCCAAAAAATCCAGAACACGAAGAAACCTTGTTGTTGGAGAAAACAGTGAAAAAATCAAAGGTGTCCCGAAGTTTGTTTACTTGCATGTGTGTAGAGTGGATCCCGCAACAACACCTCAAGCTATGACAGCCCAACTGAAAACAACTTTTCCCGAGGTCACTTGTGAGTCACTAAAATCAAAACAACCAACTATATACTCATCTTTCAAAGTGGGATTTTACGAAAACAATTTCAAAACCGCCATGAATCCGGATTTATGGCCAAGTGGTGCTTTTGTAAGTCATTTTTTGAAGTTCCGACAGAAAACAGCTGAAGACCGTTGATGAAACCCTCTGAAGAATGTATCTCTATGATGATTTTAAATATTCAATCAGTACGTAACAAAATAGATGATCTGTACATTTTTTTAGAAAGTCAGGATTTTCCAAGTATTGTAATGTTGACTGAACATTGGCTAGAGGAGGATAAGTTTCTGTATATACCAAATTACTTTATAGTATCAAAATACTGTAGAACTAACTCGGTGCATGGAGGAACATTGATCCTTCTCCACGAAAAAATATGTGAAACAGTTAGTTTTATCAAATGTGATAAACATGATTATATGTTGGTTGAGAAAGAATTTGAATTTTCAATGATTTACTGTCAAGTTTATGATGTATACATGTTCTGCCTTTATCGATCACCATTATGTAATGAATATGTTTTTCTAGAGCGACTAGAAATGCCGTTATTGCAAATCCCTTCCAAGGCACTTATTATATTTACGGGGGACTTCAACATAAATTACTGATACTGATAGTGATGCTTTATTCTCAAGAAACATTACATGTTTCTTGAGAATAATTTAACATGTTAACTCCAACTGGAATTTCAGGAACTATCGGATTTATAATGCTTCCGCTTCTTCCAAGATCGTTGTTGTAGCGACCTCTTACAATCATCGGATATCTCGAAGTATCCATACAGTAAATATACATGGGTTCTACTTCTAAATTCGATCATTATTTCGCACTGAAATTCCAGACGTCAAACTGACAGTTGACAACTCTCTGGAGCAACTTTAGAACTAGAAAACATGCTGACAACATTCGATCTCACAATGCATGTTGATTCTCCCACACATATTTCTAAATACTCAAGTACTATTCTTGACTATGTATGTTCAAATACCCGAAAAATCAGCTGTAAAGTTGTCAGTGCTTGACTCTCTGACCATGAGTCTGTTTTGTTTAATTTCCAAGGAAGTCAAAAATTATCGAGGCCAAAGAAGCGAGCGCTTTGGAAGAATCTACAGCAAAAAAAAATTGATACTTATGTAGATCTTTGCAATGATGCAAAGTGGAATGATTTACATCATTCCAATGATGATCCATTGAGTAGGTTTCATGAAACTCTCTCGAATAATTTTAATATTGCGTTCCCTTTTAGCAAAATTAAAACTAAAATTAAAAAGCCATGGATCACAAAGGGCATTAAGGTCTCAGCAGAAAATCTACGATCACTATATTTAATTCGGAAATATTTAGGTAACAATGAAGGCTTCAACTCCCTATATAATAG
>WOGL01000577.1:0-14045 GCA_015342145.1 Leptinotarsa rubiginosa | reverse complement strand
GGTGTACTGAGTTGAACCTCAAAATGATGAGCAGCCACAGTCCGTCGCGTATTTCTGATATGTACCGCTCTAGGTGGAATCAAATGTACCAAGTCACTTGAACACTTTCCGTGAAAGTATCTGTAGAAGAGAGACAAATCTCCAACCTTTCTTCGATGTTCCAGGTTATCAAGGTTGCACGTGATGTTCGCGTCTACAGTCAGGCGGATGGCTTTTTTCTGGATGGAATCCAGCAACTTCAGGCTATGTTTGGGGGCAGAGCTCCATACATGAGAACAATACTCCAAAGAAGGTATGATCTGACCTTTATAAAGCTTCAAAAGTTGCTGAGGTGTGTCCAGCTTCCTAATAGTTCGGAACAGTGGTCCAAGCTTTTGAGAAGCAGCAATTCCAGCGGCATGATTGTGCCAAGACATATTGGTGTCCATTTTAATCCCCAACAAACGTATTGAAGCAGAAAGCGGAATTGACTGACCTGACATTATTATATCCGATTCGGAGATATTTGTCTTCTTGGAGACATAAACTGGAAGAAAAAAGCTCTCCTGAAACAACTACTTTCTCATGATCGAAACAAAAAGAACTTTCGACACAACTACTTTTATATGAACAATGTATTATACCAAAATCACTTTATCCCATTAAGTTTGTGCTCCAAACATTTGTTATTGAATTGAATCAGGTATCTGAAAGTACGAGTAACTTCTATGCATGATTTACACATTCTTGTAACCAGTTTGTTTTCAACTCAATTGTTTTCTTCCTTCCTCCCTTCGGAAGTTTCGAACATGTTTTGTTTGAAGATGCAGAAGTAGAAAGCCACAAACTTTTCTTTCCCAAACACTAATCACTCCTAAAAATATACTCGTTTCCATTTCTTGAATTTCTGACATTCCGTAAATTACCGATTCTCTGGTGAATTATTGGAAAAATATTAATCAATCTTGTTGTCAATTCCAAAAATCTTTTCGGTTTGCAATTGATTTCACTTCTGACCATAAATTACAATTTATTGATACCTATGAAATTTATTGTTTTATTCATTCCCGGAACACAGAAAATTTCGAAACGCCAATGGAACTTATCGCTGCAATAATCAAGAATACTAATGGTCAGGGGTATCATAGCTAAAAACTATATTCCCCTTTTTCAAGGCGAATCAAATGCGAGGGAAAGTTGAGTGAAGTTGGTGATAGGCTATAGGCAGGTGTCGAGAAGGGATGAGGGTAATCGACAGATGGTCGATTCATACACACATTAATTAAAAACTCGACCAAAATTCATTTTCAGAAATAAGATAAATGACATCGTTTGAAACTTTAAGAACTGGTAAAATTTACAAATTGAAGTAAAATAGTTGGGTGGTCTACTTGGTGCCAAAATTATAAGCTTAAATTTCAACAACCTCTTCGAGAAAAAAAGAGTGTTTCCAACCAATGAGACATAACTGACACTTACTCAAGTAAGCTTCATTGAAGGAAGAGTTTTCATCCAAACCACGCCTATGTTTTTTGTTTCAACTTTCACGTGCTCGAGAAAAAAATGACAGAATGGAAAGCAAATTAACTACTTACAAAATTGAAGTAAATGAATTATTCAGTACAATTACGTCAGTAACATGGCACACAAGTAATAGCTATTTGCACGTTCAATAGTTCTTCAACACAGGATGTTTCTTCGGAAAATATCGAAAGAAATTTGTGGAGAATCAAGAAAGTTAATAGCAACTCTGTCTAGCCCGTCGAAAAACTAACTTTCTTGAAAACATTTTTGATTCCTCAGATCCTGATTCCTTAGATCCGACACGTGTTTCACCAATGAAAATGACGTCTTCGGGGTGATGATAATGTAGAAAATTGAACATGCAGCATTACAGATGCTTGGAAAATTTCGGGATTGACTTAGGGCTTTGAGAAATTTATGAATGAACACGTCGAACATTTTAGATTCATTACACCACATTAATGGAGAAAAACGAGACTATTTTTTACTTTTTTTTTGAGACCTTAGTTTTTCATTCAATTATTATTTTCTGTGCAGTATACTGAATTCGTATGTACCAAATAAGAGGTAATAAGTTAGTAACCATATTCGGCACTCATACGATGTTGGTTATGTCTTAGTAAATGGAAAGTGCCGATTTTATCGGGACTTTCAGTTCTCAATCGTCCCGAAGATGATTGTGGATACTAACAATCGAAACGTCATGAAGTAACTTGACTTCAAATCTTTCAATTTTTTTTCTTTTTAATTGTTCAATTTTCAATTGTTGCTTGTATTTTATATTTATGTAATTTCAGTTCAGGGTTTTTTTTATTAAAATTATTGTTATTTTCAGCTACTCTTTTTAATTTTTAATTTTATCGATTATTTCAGGGATTTCAAATCATTTTAGATCATATTAGACAATGGAAATCCGAACTAATTAAATTCACCATGAAACATTGATAACCACCTTCAAACAAACATGTAACGTGAAGCTACCATTTCTGGAAAGAAGTAAAATTTCACTTCTTTCATTAATTACATTGTGTAGGAATCCTGTGAATTATATCTGATTTGATTCCATCACGAATGTTTGGAATACAAACGGATTAGAGAAAAGTGTTTTTTGTATAATTCAGCGTTCTTATAAAAGTATTTGTTTCAAAAGAATTTTTCTTTTGTGTAATTCAATGTTTATATGAAAATAGTTGTTTCGAGAAGGCTTTTCTTCCAGTTTTTGTCTGAAAGTTACTGCTTTGAATGATCTACAAATCTTTGTATCGAGTTAATTTTTTAAATTGATGGTTTCCTTCCTTTCTTTGAAATATTTCCACATTTTTTGTATCAAGATGGAGAATAATAAGCCAAAAACTTTCCTCTTCAAAAATTAATCTCTCCTAAAAATATACCCATTCAATTAAAATTTTTGAAGAGTTTATTTCACGGGCGACATTTATTGTCAACGATGAAATGTCCCGCCGGCAAGTGAAAAGATCAAAAGGTTTCGGTGTTTCGTCTGTGTTTTTGTAAACTGAGTTCGCTATGTGAAAACGGTCAGCTATATTATTAATTTATTTAAGGTGTTAATTTGTGGTGGGTATAAATTTCGGTTATCGGCACTAGGCAGGCTATTTTCATTGGTTTGTTGTATTGCTGTTCATTTGAAACAAAAATGAGATTCAATTTTCCTTTGTAAAACATGAGCGAAAAAAGCAATGGACAGTTGAAGAATGCAGCAATTCAATTGTTGTTCGTGTAGTGGAAACGATATAAAACAGTTCACAACAAAACACGCGAATCGGACTAGTTTTTGTCTGTTTGGTGGAATTCGAGGTTTGAGTTGGTTTTCGAAACTACAACAAGTTTTTTGTTTCTGTTTTTGAAAAGTAAACTAGTCGCAAGCGAATCCGTTTGGTGGAAATTCTTCTTTGGAGACTCAATATTACAAAAATTTGCTTAGTAAATGTTTCCATGCCCTGTTTATACAGGGCGTTCCAACGAAAACTGTAAGTCAGAAACGGACGTGTAATTGAAAATTTCAAAGAACAAGTCAATTTTCATTTCTAGGAGGAGTAATTTTCGAAATTGGTTCATTCGTTATTGAGAAATTGAATGTTGAACGTTTTTTTTATTTATGGAAGAAAAGAAAATTCGCTATCGCTCATTTTATTGGGGAAATCAACAAAAGCAATATCAATGGCAACACAATCAACGTTCAAAATGTGTTCAATAATACAGTCTACTTTCGAAAGCGTTCCTTACATTATTGAAGATGTACGGAGTCAGAAATCGGCATTCCCCAACGATTCTCTGTCGCAGGTCTTGTAGATTTGTAGAATTTATTTAATTAGTAGTAAACGTTTTGAAATGGACGATACTGTTAGTTTATTCCGCACTGGTAGTTTTTGTTGAATCTAGTTGTCGCAGAAAAAAGTAGATAGTTGGCCACTGTCACTGCTTCAAGAATTATTATTCAGTCATCCTTGTTCACTGTGTTCACTGTGTTCCAACATGGCTTATTCTACTGAAGAAAGAATAGAAATTGTTGCAACCTATTATCAAAATAATGAATGTGTTAAAGCTGCTGCAAGAATTTATGATACGAATCATCCAACGTGAGCCATCAATAGGTACGTTAAAACAGGTAATGAATGAGTTTTGAACTTCAGGTTCTGTTCACAACAGAAAACATGAAGTATCCCGTCCTGTCAGAAATGACGGAGTTGAAGTTGAAGTTTTAGGACAAGTACATATGGATAATCGACAGTCTATCAGAAAAGTAGCTAGAATATCTGGTGTATCAGATACTAGTGTTTTTCGAATTTTGAAAGCCTACATATTCCACTCTTTCAAAATAAGGCTAGTTCAGGAGTTAAACGAAGATGATCCTGATCGTCGACTTCGGTTTTATGAGGTGTTCAGCGAGAAATTGACCAATAACCCAAACCTATTAAACAGTACAAGTTTTTCAGAAGAAAGTTCTTTCATAGACATAATTGTCGTTACTGGAGCGATGTGAATCCTCATTTGGTAATGGAAATACATCCACAAACTCCACAAAAAATGAATGTCTGGGCTGGCATTCTTGGTAATCATATTGTTGACAATTCTTCATTGAAGGTAATCTCAATGGAGACACATACTTAAATCTAGTACAAGACTGTGTAGATCCTATGTTTACACCAATTTCAGAAAATGAAAATTTAGTAGAAAATTAAATAACATTCCAGCAGGATGGTGCACCTCCACATTTTGATGTGAGGGTGAGACAGTTCTTGGACGAACGTTTTCCAGTGCGTTGGATCGGAAAGGAGTCCAGTGGAGTGGCCAGCTAGATCACCTGCTCTCACACCAATGGACTTTTTTCTGTGGGGACACCTGAAGTCGAAAGTGAACTCTACTAAGCCTACAAATCTAGAAGACCTGCGACAGAGAATTGTTCGGGAATGCCGATTGCTGACTTCGGATATTTTGAATATTGTACGGAACGCTTTCGAAAGTAGACTATATTGTTGTATGGACTAGGTGGAGGTCATTTTGAACAATTTATTAGTTGATTTTGTTTCCACTGATATTATTTGTTGTTGATTTCCTCATTAAAATGAACGACAGCGAATTTTCTGTTTTTTTTTTAATAAAACGTTGAAAATTTAATTTCTCAATAACGAATGAATGAATGAATTTCGAAAAAAATTACAGAGGTAATAGAAGGACAAGAGACCTTTCAAATGATGTAACACTCGACCCCTCATGCTATTGCTAGAAATAAAAATTGACGTCTTCTTTAAAATTTTCGATTACACGCCCGTTTCTGACTTACAGGGTGGGTCAAGACGCCCTGTATATTGAAAGTTAAAAAACATTAAAAGTTAAATACTAACATAAAGTATAGTTCAACAAAAAATTTAATTCAGCTCAATTTCATAATGGTATTTACTTATTTTTCTGCCTTTTTTAGATTATCACCAAGGCCACGCAACATATCACCCCCTCCAGGAGTCGCAACTATGGAACCTTTTGATTCTAACTTGAGAACATTTAGAGAAGCTTTGGTCTCCTCGCCCCTGTCTTGCGTGCCTCGAGGGTCTGATCTTTGTGCTTTCATTACGGGAGAAATGGCTCGTCACACTAAAAGACCTGCCAGTCCTTCTGACGTTACGATGGGAAGTCCTACCCAACATAAGCGGCCTAGATACATGTGAAATCAAAGATACGTTGTAAAGATACGTTGTGCTAGTTCTTTATTTTATTATTCATCATGAATTTAGGAATTTTAATGATAGTAAGTGGAAATGATATTATTCCACCAGAATTCACGTTTGTTTATTTATTTGGAGACAAGTTTCAAGAGATGAACACTGTTTAAAATCAGTTGATCAGTTGAATAGTTTTCATGACAATGTAGGTTGATATTACATACAATGACCTAAAATTTAATACATTTTTTCTCAAAATCTTACTCACAGTTTTACTTGTCCAGTGTGGTGAATCAGTTTTTGAACCTTGTCAAAAAATTCGAGTCCATAGAAATGTTTACCGTTTCTGTAAACGTTGGTCAACTCCAAGATATGAAATAGACAGAGTTTAAATATCTAAATTTTTAGAATAGGGTGACGGTTTTAATATCCGGCAATATGTACAGAAGAAACAGTTTCGAGCTAGAAGATCATGCTATGTTGCCCCTAAAGAAGCAGTTTTGCTCATCTTATTGTGCTCGTTGAGACCAATACATCATTACTGAAGATCCCCATGATGTAGTGGCAAGTTATCTACATTTTTGTAAACTTGAAGTGGAGTTACAATTATTTTACCAGCTTATGATTTAATAGAAGTTTATTCTGAAAACATTTCAAGATTTCAACAATATCTCAAGATCATCTTTCATGATATTTCAAGAAATGCGTGAAATAAAACTGTTAGATGAAATCTAGTCCTTTGAAGACGATGATAATTCTATTAGGCTCTTTAATATGAGCAGCTTGGATCTGAAAAATATACTTGAGGAAAACGAAGAAATGAACACTTTTCATTTTAAAAATATATACTCTTTTATAGTTCAGATTATTACTGACCTAATTTAAAAAAATGCATGATTTACACTTGATTAGAACAAAGAAAGAAAGAAACGTTATTGTCCAAAAGACAGTACATTCTTATTGACAAAGTCGTGCTTGAAATTACAGTATTAGTACTTCAGATAAGAAAAAATAATAAATTTAATTCAGCAAGTAATAAGCTTCATTCAATAATAAGTGTTATGTACATGTATACATACATACATATATATGCCTTCATTTGTCATGTGCATATGTTGAATTCTGCCATTTGTTAGGTTAGGTTAGTATATCTTGTACTAAGTAACCTTTCAATAAAAACGTTTATTATTATTATTATTATATTGAAAAGTATCTTTGGGTGAAAAGCAGAACGGAACGGAATTACTCTTATAACAAAAGTTGTTCCAATATTTCGATAAAATTTATTATCATCTTCGGTTGAATAACTTTTTTAGAGATCAATTGCCCTGTTAGGGCAATTGATCTCTAAAAAAGTTATTCAACCTTCACACCGAAGGTTCCAATCTCATCGTTAATCATCTACGGTGAAAAGGTTTAAATGAAGTAAGTAATAAAATTTAAAATTTACAAGACAAAGTTAAAAACTCTGTTGTTGAGGTTGTCTGTGTCAAAAAAGATGTGAAATTTATGAAAGTAATACATGTCAGCAAAATAAGACAAGTCTCTAAGTTAAAATAACTCGATTGCTCACTAAGGCACAATAATTACATGAATAATTCTTAAAACATTCAAATTGTTTAAAATATAATTTATCAGTATGAGACCATTTGCTAGGTAACAAGATGAGAGACAGACAAACATGACGATGACATCTGACATGGAATTCAGTTTTGAATATGTTAGTCTATGCAGAATGGAACAATTAGAACAGTTTTGATGCAAGTGAGATGAGAGATATCTGCTGGAATAACTTGTGTTATATGAGTAAACTTCCGTTCTGCTGTTCACCCGAAGATACTTTCCAAGTTTTGTTCTTAACTAGTCGGCAAACTGGAAAAATTTTCGGAGTTACTTCCCAATGAATGAACCATTTTCTTATAAAACTAACAAATAATATTGACTTTATTTTTTTTTCAGAAAGTGTCAAGTTGTATTGATGTATGTCTAAAAATCTATTGAACTTTATACATTCTGCACAGCTATATTTAATGTTAGTGGCTTGAGAACCTGCAGGAGTGTCATCACCACTCAAGATGAAACGGGCCGCCCTGTGTTTTTTCGGATCCACACTAAACACTGTCAGCACTGTAAAGTATAGCCTTTATTAGCACTTGAGTCTCATTCCAAATTTATGACGATTGTTTGTGATTTATTTTCTGATAAACAAACATCCCGGAACAGAACGTAGGGGCAACAGCAGCTTGGAAATGTTTCGATATGAGGATTGATTTTGTGGAGTCCACTCATCACCATATCTTCATTATTGCAGAAATTAAGTAGCAACAACTCAATACTCACTAACTATATACATCACAGAATATGTTATCAAAAATAAATATTGAACTCCGTATCCATCATGGATAGCAGACTCGGAAATCAATTTTGTGATAGTTTGACAAAAAATCTGTTAACGTGATTAGTGGGCGCAATGATTATACTCATTAAGCTCTAGAACATAATGGTCGCCCTTACAAAACTTGAATATGAACAACCAATTACAATAAAGTAAGAAATAAAATAATTCTAAAATCCCATAGATGGTACGTGGCTTTGGATATATCTAAAGAAAACATTTCTTCCTCCTTTTCTATTGCGACTTCAAGAACATTGTAAAAGTTTTAAAAAAACCTGGCTGAAAAAAACAAAATGCTCCGTTTATACTTCATTATTAAGTATATGAAGAACTAGCTTGCAACGTATGTGTATATACTATATTTAACAACAATATGGAATTTGTTTTATAGGTCATTTTGAATTATTAGTAATGATATTTATTGCTCTAAGAAATACAATTCAAAGTATGGTCACGAACATTTCATTGATTCGGTTTTAAACCAAGTTTAAAAACAGTAACCTGTAAAATAGTTTAGTAGAATATTGAATTGAATATTTATGGTTATCCAAAACAATATTTTTGCAGACTTTGTAATATGCAGGGCTTTGTCATACCAATTTAACTGTCATTTAAAATTTGTGTTCAAATTAATTTTAAATAGTTCATCACTTTGTTTTTATTTGGTTTCATTATTCCTAAGAGCCAATTCTAGTTACATTTGGTGATTATCATAAATTTATTAAGAGGCACCTAATTGAACTAGTCAATTTTTAATGTAACATTGAATCCTGTTAACTTCAGTTATATTATTTTGATCTTTGATCTTCAATTACTAGAATTTGCAAATAGGATTTGGCTTTATAGCCCAATATACCATAATAGCCAGAACTACGTTATTTTAGCAAGGGTAATAAATACTGTAATATGTAGTCGAGAACTAATGTGTGTGTATTTGCTAGCTGGAAAGAGGGTTCTTTCAAAGAAGGGGCAAACTTTTAGTCAACTTCTATGAGTTACTACATAAATTCATTTTTTTTCACAAAGAAAAAAATTCTGTTTTTCAGTAACTTGCCCTATTTGATAATTTTTACCTGTAAAAAAATTAACACTTTTATTGATGAAAAGAGAAATGAAAATTTCTGTTTTTCACCACTTTTAGTGGTAAAAGTGGTAAAAAACAGAAATTTTCATTATGATCTCCTACCACGTAGTAACGGCTACATCCATCAATTTACTTTTATTGATATTTATCTTAACGTTTCAGAGGCCAAGGTTTCAGGAATACTAACAGATCATTCATTCTCAACTTCATAACTATTGTCAAAACATTAGCTTTTCTGAAATAACGTGTATCTAGCAGGTCTAGGGTTTTGGACTATTACAATTGTCTTTTTTTTTGACTAGTTGTTGAATATAAACTTTTTAAAGTTGTATTTTTTTCCGTTTGTTATATTCTTATAAAGTTGAGTGATTTATATTTGTAAATTGGTCTAAATATACTAAATATTTTAGTTGAGTTTTTTGCTTCTATTATTTACACAGACAGGTTGTTTCTGAAAATTGGGAAAACTTGTTTGCAGTAGAGTTTGACGATAAAATTAGTAATGTTGATAAATGTTTCTGAACGATTGTCAGTAGAATTTTTTATACATTGCATGGAAACAAATTGGTGTGAAATTGTATTGCGAAAGTATGGTAAGCAAGGAGACTTTCTTGAATAAAGAAAAAAAAAATGTTATAGGGTATACTGCTGTCTGACTGATCCAGGGAAAGTAATCTCGGAAAGGAAACGTTCTGTCAACTCCAGTCCCCAAAAAACCACAAACTTTGTGCGAGAACTAAGTGAATTGTTTTTAAAAGTTATCTGAAATGTGCTGACGAGAAATTGAAAACTAGTGTTTCAATCCCAAACTTCGAAGTACACCTGGAGATTGAAAGTTTTTCTTGCAAGTGAAATTGTATATCAATTTACTATGACTTGACCATGATATCTATTCTCATTCATTTATTTACCAACGGTAAAATTTCATTTAGTAAAATACTTAAAATTTTTGCTTTATAATAATAATAATGAATTTCATTAGTTTGGACTTCCATTGTCTAATCTAATATATAAAAATGGATGTTTGTTGGTTGGTTGGTATAAACTTCCACATCGCTCAACCGATTGTGATGAAACTTGACATGTATAAGTAATTTTTCATAGAGAAGGTTTTTAGGCTATTAATTTTTCTGTAGCTCGCTACTAGATGGCGCTGTAGAACAATTTTTTGAAAGCACTGTTCTATAACGCTGCGCACGCCTAAGTTCGTTGATTCTAATTCTGTCAAAACATTGGAACAGCAGCGATACAGCAACATAGTACTAATTAGTACTACACCTACCAAATCCTACGCGGGCGAAGCCGCGGGCAACAACTAGTATTTTAAAATGGAGAAGAGAATTGTCACATGTTATAATTGTCTCTGGTCTGGATTACTGGTCATACTGGCCTGGAAGGCAATGAGTCTGCTTACTCCCTTGCAAAGGAGGGTGCTGCAAGCAGCTTCATCGAACCAGAACCTGTCAATGGCATCGCTTTAGGCTTTGCCAAATAAACATTGAACACCTCCAACCTTTCTTCGATGTTCCAGACTATCAAGGTTGCAAGTGATGTTCGGTCTCCAATCAGACAGATGGCTCTTTTCTGGATGGAATCCAGTAGTTTCAGGGTATGTTTGGGGGTGGAGTTCCATACATGAGAACAATACTCCAAAGAAGGTCTGATCTGAGCTTTATAAAGCATTTGCTGATGTGTGTACAGTTTTCTGGGTCGGAACAGTGTTCCAAGCTTTTGAGAAGCAGCCTCTGAAATTCTAGCGACATGATTGTTTGAAATCTGTTCAAAATCTGTTTTTCCGTTACCCAGACATATTGGTTTCCATTTTAACCCCCAACAGACTTATCGAAGCAGAAAGCGGAATTGTCTGACCTGACATTATTATATCCGGTTCAGAAACATTTATCTTTTTGGAGAAAACCGATGCTTGGGTTTTTGTGGCTTGAATTGAATTTGGTTAATTTCAAACCAATTCGAAATTACTACTAGATCCTCATTAAGATATTCAACCTCCTGCTGCCGGTGAAGATGTGCATCCGCATCCGATGTTCTGGAGTCCAAATGTAATGACGAAACAAGAATGCTGTCGTCAGCAAACCAATATATTGGATTTTTGGTTTTTTCCCATAAGTCGTTGATATACAAAAAAAGGGTTGGAGACAATACGGATCCTTGGGAACATCAGCGTTGATGGTGAAAGTATTCAAGAGATATCCATCCAGGTACTCTGAGATTTGATCAGAAATGATAGTTATGGACGCTCAACTATATCTTTCTTTTTATAATGAACGGATTTAGATTTGCGTAATTTCACCACTAATTTGCAAAAAAATCCCAGAAATATGTTTTTCATGATGCCATTTGTTAAAGAGCTCGTCAATCCAATTTTAACATTCATTGCCTTTTCCGTAATTGAGAACCTCATAACTATAAAGACTATAAAGACAGTACAGTACACATATTTCTGAAACTAAAGTAGAAACGGATAATGAAGCGAGAGCCCTTTTCAATGAGGTTTCACTTGAACTCTATTCTTATTGGAAAAATTGAGGTGTTTTTGTATTTTTGCAAAAAGTTCTTTCCCTTGCAGATTTGCCTTACTCTGGCTGCTCTATACAGTTTGGCTGAATTGAAACGTTCTGCACCATAAATACATAGTACTTTCGTTTCAGTACGAATAGGTACTGTTCAATTTATCAGACACTTTATTTCAGAGTTATTAACCGAATCAAATACATACCAATTGGAAGAATAAAAATGTTGAGGGTTGGACCTCCAATTATCTTAATGTATTAACTGGATTGAAACTTAGTTATTGTACATAAATCATCATCGGGTGACGACTAGGATAGAAATGAGAAACATATGGAAATCTTCAGTCATGTGAAAAACACTTACAATTCAATGAATTGGAAAACTGATTCAAAATTAGCCAATAGATAGCCTCGCACTCCAACCTTTGGAACCCAATGGTTCACGAGAGACTCGACGAGGGTCTACGTTGGCATGACCAAAAAATAGGGGTTCACAATTCGTAAGGGAGTCCACGAATATTGATCTGGTTGGTTTCGATAGTGAAGATCTAAAATGTTGGCTTGACTCCAGCTATCAATGTAGACAGATAATTCCTAACAAAACTGAGCCAAATATTGATGATTTGCTATCAATCCATCAACAAGTACATCCCTCCCATTAAATTATTGACTATTTTGTGATTGTTAATGTATTGTAGAAGTTACGTTATTGATGTTTAATTTTAATCACATTAGGACTGAGTAATGGTGAAATAATTACATATTTGAATAAATAAGACAAGAAAATATTCTATTTTTCTTTTTATTTCACCACCCCGAATGGTAGTTTTCCAAATAAAATAAGTAAGAATTGAACTGAAATGAGGAAAGATCAACATCAAAGTTCTCCTTCTCTCATCAGACATTTTATGTATCGATGCCAAATGTATGTTGAAAAAGTGAAATGATAAGGTTTATAACTCACCAGCCAGCGAAACCGCTTCCTCAAAGGTCTTCGAGGATTTTTCGTAGGCTCTGGCCATTTTTGAGTATTTCAATCAAGAAAGAAAAATACCAACCACCTGCTGTGATCACCAGCGAACATTTGTTATCTCGTTCTCCCAACAACGGTGCATAATATCCTTCGCGAGTCGAATTATTATTTGGCCAAGTATTAAGTAAGATTCATGAATTACGATAAGCATAGTTTTTTGTAAACATAATATATCAAATGATCTTGTTTTGATGATCTTTCAAACACGAGTCAATTATTCAGTATAGCGCAAATTTAATTTACGTAGTGGATAATGATATTCAACACTTATAATCGATTAGTTTTGTTATGAATATTACCAAAGAATATACGTGTATTGTAGAACCAATCCTGAAATCAATAAATATCATTGTAGTGCTTACGTATGTATTGCAACTATTAGTCTGTTTTGAATAGTTTTTCAAAATAACAAAACCAAATATTGAGGATTGTAATCTAGTTTGAAGGTTTCACATGAATTTGTGTGGGAAAACACAATATACAATGAGAAGACCCTGAGATGATAGTGATTACACCTATAGGAGGTTTTTATAAAAAATATAAACAATTTCATTGCCCAAGTTGAAGATCAGAACTCCAAAAAGGTTTGCATGTTCCACAAGTTGAAACAAATAATAATAGTAGCATTATTGAAAACACAGATAGATCAGGACTTGAAGTCCTGATTGATTTGTGCTTCTTATTATAAACTTCATCTTGAAAATACTCTTTCTCCATAAAATAAAAGAATATTGAAGTAGTTTTTTGATGAGAAGACCAACTCCACACTTGCAAATCATCTTTTGGGAGAAAGACCAGAAAGGCATGAGTTCATTTATGACTATGATGTACTATATTGGCATGAGATTTGGTCTTATGGCCTGCTTAGAAAGCAATATACTCAAAATACAAACTTTCTACTTCAGATATAATTGAAAAATAATTCACCTCCAAAAGATCCCGGTGAAACTTGACGTCCAGTTCAATTCCGAATCGCCACTGAAATCATCGGCACATTGATGACAACGGTTCAAGATAATTCGCTCATTGCCTTTTATGAAGTGGTAGAAACGACCCGGCAATCTGCCCTCTATCTTTGCTGGATCCTTTTTTTTGCCAGCTACTCTTTGTACTATTCTCTGAAAACACCTGCACTAGAACCTTCCGGTTCCAGTTTCCAGTGCGGGTGTTTTCAGATAATAGTACAGAGATTGGAAGAATCAAACCTCATACACAAGTCAATAAAAATATTCTCGGACAGTCAAGCGGTGTTGGAAGCTCTTGGCTCCTACCGAGCAACATCTAAATTAGCAGCAAATTGCCAAAAACGACTCTCCTCAAA
>WOGL01000576.1:0-14052 GCA_015342145.1 Leptinotarsa rubiginosa | reverse complement strand
ACGAGTAAAAAATGATAATAATAATGATGAGAGATCAGGAATTGGAGCATTTCTATTCAGGGCAGCTGCCCGAGCATCTGATGAACTCGGTTTAATTCTCGACACTGAACGAGGTGATTACAACTTTGTCACCGAGTTGGAACCCGTTCAGCAAAAAGCTCATATAAAAACCGTAGAGAGCACCTTACTTCTGCTGAAACACAAGGATAAGTCAATGCATGGGTCTTCTTCAATAACTTTGAAGACCTTGGCTTATGAGAGCGCCTGACTTTCGCTTTCCTAATGAACCTGATGTAGTCCTTCTCGACCACCAGAGCAAGCCGATATTTGTCGTGGAGTTTTCAGCTCCTGGCGAGACGAATGTCTTCCGAAAAGAGGAGGAAAAACAGATAAAATATCGAGATTTTCTCTTCGAACTCCGCATACTCTATCCAGACCACTCTATCAAGATGGTTGTTGTTCTGATTATTGGAGTCCTTGGTGAACTGATGCCCTTTCTACTCTCGAATCTCAAAATCACTAAGGCAGAAATATAGGACGGATAGATGCAGAAGGCTGTCATTCTTGGCTCACTGCGCTTGCTCAGGACACATGATTCTCGAACCCAATGATCACCTACCCCACGGTGTGGGAAGTGGTCGTTGGTTGATAATGCTGGGGCGCCCTCCCGAATGTATCGGAGTTTCGGGAGATAGGGCATATCCTACGGTTACAAAAAATATAATAATTATAATAAAAATACATTCTTTCAAGTATTTCCTCACTCATATTTCAGTATTAGTACTTGAAGGAATTCTATGCAATGTTATTTTTGTTTATATTATTTTTTATCTATTAATTACTCATTATTAATTACTCATACTATATCCAAGTTGAATTTCGCACATAATTTTTGTGTTTTGCCAGTTGGATTTGCAGCAGAGATTTCACAATTCAGGTTAGTGCATTTTCAACTTGGTTTCGCTATTTATAAGCATACAATTCATACAAATGATATTTTATGAATACGAAAAATGATTAACTGACTTGTGATCTTTTTTCCAGGTTGGTCGTAAATTCCTCTCTTTTCGTCTTCTAGGAAGTATCTATCTTTTCGGAAATTTCTTCAGTGGCCAATTAGAACTCAAGGTAGTTTGAATTTGCCCATGAAACAATTGTTTTGTCTAATCTGAATTCAAAGGATGGCCTGATTGAACAGAAATTGTACAGCTAATGCAACGGGACACCTACAATACTAACAACGTGTTGGTTACACCTAAGAGATGTCGCTGATGGTATCAATATAATGTACAAAAGAAATTTGGAAAACAAACACATAGCAGAATTGAATGAGAAGGAACAGACTTAAAGAGAAAAATCATCTGTTTGAAAATGGTTGACAATGTTTCGTGGTGTATTTCATCAGTTCGGACTTCCATTGTCTAATATAATATAAATTGATTTGGAATCCCTGAAAAAAAAGTTAAAAATATTAACCGAAAATAACAATTTCATTAAACAAAAAACTGAAAACTGAAATTACAAAGAAATTGTTATTTTCGGTTAATCTTTTTAATTTATTTCCAGGGATTTCAAATCAATTTATATTATATTAGACAATGGAAGTCCGAACTGATGAAATAGAAAAATCATCGTTGATCACATTGGTGACTTAGAACTATAAATGACATAGTGTAAAGGAAATTATCATGCTACACACTCTTTAATGATGAACATATTTTGTCTTTCTGACTTATAGTCAAGTTTCTATTTGACATTTGACAACAGTTACATTGAAATTGATATCTAAGGAAATGATTCTTCTTTTTCATTTCATCAATCTTTATCATCTAATAAAGTGTATACTAACTTGTTGTTTCGATACGTTTAACTTTTAAAATGATTTGTTGTTAGCGTTTTCCAATATTTCTTTGAAGTATTAATGAATATGTTTCATCAAGTGTGATGATATTGAAAAATCAATTTGACCCGCTCTAAAATCAATTGGAAGTGTTCAAACCTTACACTAGTGGTATTAGCAAAGATAACAAAATGGCAACTGTGCTACCTACCTTTACTACCTTGAACTTCTGAATTCTTTAATCATTTCATGGAAATGTATTGAAACCTGTTACAATGCGAGGTCAGTGGTACAAGTTAAACCAATTTAGTTGACGTCACAATTTCATTATATTACGAACTTGAATAGCGGTCAGTGATCCAATCTGCCACTTTATACATTGCTGTTACGTATTACTTCATGTAATGAATTTGGGAATATCTTGGTATATAGTGTTCGACTCCTAGCATAATGTAAGTTTCGAGACTAAGTGCTTATGAATTAAATTCCGTTCACACGAAAGTCAACAGAAAATCAGATCATTCACTTTTTGAAACCAGTATTAGGTATCTTTATAACAAGTGACTGATTTAGGGACACAAAAGGCAAAACCGATCCTCAATAATTTGTAGGGGAGGTTATTATAGTTTGAAAGACTCAAATTATTTTTATTTCACTCACTGTTTCTTACTTAAATTCAACTCCCTAGTTCTTTTATAATATTTATTCAAGTATCAGGCTTTTAGTCAATTTTATTATGGAAAAATTTGGAAAAAGAAGAATAAGTACAGGAGTGAAAAAGTCAGTTGACAATTTTATAATTTTATAATTTTCTTGACTTACCCTTTCCTTTCCCTGTACCCTACAAATACGATAGGCAGATTCATGAGCCATGAATCTTCATACGGATACTACTCACAGGATCTTCAAAAAATCGAATTGAATAGGATTTTATTTCAATCTATCCATTTTTGTCAGTCTTGATGTCACATATTGAATATACAATGAAGAAAATAAAATGATGTTTGTTTTGCAGGCTATTTCGATATGACACAAAAAAAATTCCAGAGATTGATCAACGTTATCCGTGATGCTGCAGTTTTTTATGTCTCTACTATTCAGTTCAGAAAAAAGTCCCCAATTTGTTGATTAAAGGTTCCATTCTGGTGATGGGTAACTGTGTGTCTTCGTCGCGGTATTATTTAAAATGATTATGGGGTACTTATCGCCATTATATGTATTTGACAGTTCTTTCTAATTAATAGATAGTGTTATAGAAGGATCACATAAGGTAAGCTCCAAGACAGATAATTTTCCTGAATGAGCGTTAAACCTGATCTTGCTTTTGTCTCTCGGGAGATTGGAACTGTAGTTTCAAATTGTCCTCTCTATGATTTTCCTCTGGTGTTCTAAGAACCCTATAATACATTGTGACCGTTATGTCATCGGTGATATGCAAGGAGAAGCAACAGTTATGGCTTCAAGAATTTCAATTGCTGGAACTCTAGTGGTGAGGTTATGTTTAATAAAAATTACTTCCTTTTCACTTGCTCGTTGATTATTGTTTCTGTTATTACTTCAAACATCTATAGTTCTTGAGATTGATGTCATTATTCTGGACTGGACTTTGGCTTGGACGTTGTTCTGAAAGTATGACTTACAAGGATTCAAAATTACAATAAAAGTAAAGAAGTGAATGATTTATGAGAAAAAGAAAAAATAGAAAGTGATGTAATATATTGACTTATTAGTATGTTCTGACTTGTAAAGAATGGCTTTCGGTCTCAATGTGGACATCTGGTAAGTTCATACCTAGGTATGACTGGAGCTTCTTTTGTCTTATTAGTTATGAGCATCTTATTTTTATGCTCCTTCCTTTGGAATAAGGATAGATCAAAGTCAGCATCTCTATAAACACTGGGAAATCATAAGTGTAGTTTTCACCACACTCGGGGGTCTTCAGATACATATATTTTTGAATGAATCTCTCATTCACTCATAGTCCAGAACTAGTTGATTTGTGTATTTCTCGATGATTTTTTGTGGGTTCCAGAAGATCTTTGGTAGACATTTTTTTATTTTTTTTGTTTCGACAGTTTTCTATAAATGTAGTGAATGTATCGGATATTGAATCTTCTCGTGTAGAAGTAAGAATTTCGTCAACTGGCCGTTCGGCCGTATTCATTGATTGTGGTTCCGAAGGTGAATTTTTTGTTTCATTTACAGATATTTCAGTCACGGATTCAGAAAGGGGCGCGATCGCTGCACAAGGCCTGGTTCTTCTAGAGAGGTGGATGACTGCAGGTATTTCTACGGTTGCGGCTATGTGTCATGTAACGACTGATTAGCATTTTGAAGCATTATGTTCAGTTCCATTCAATTATAACAAGTGTGGCTATATTGGGATAGGAAGATACGGTGAGATATGACGTGGAAAAGGAAAAGAAGTAAATCTGGAATTAATACATCACTAGGACTAATGTAAACTCAGTACTTGATCGTATTTTGACTGTGTTGCGCTGAAGTTGTTCCTATTTTTTGCAGTTCCTGTAACAGAAAGTCATTGAGATGGTTGAACATACATTTGAAAGCACTATAACTAACCTTTCCGCAGGAGAAACTAGTTTTCTTGCTCTTGAAATTTATCAATATACTAGCTTGTTATGAAGAAAACACAATGACAAAAAAGTTGTATTTTAAGTTGTTTATTCTAAAAAAATAAGAAACTACAAGTCAGTGGCATACTTTTTTTCCCAATACTGTTTCAATCTAGTTAGGGCCTCATTACTTCAAATAACTGCAGCAAATCTCAACCAAACTGGTGTAAGGATATTTATGATATTTTGAAAATACCATTCTTTTTAAACTTCAATACCCTGCATCTCAGAAACGAAGCAACTCCGAACATATGTTCATGAGACCTTTTTTTCTTAGAACGACCTAACGAATGATGGTTGGATTCATTATACATCCAAAACAAAAACGGACCCTCATCAACACCCTAGTGAAAAGAGAGACAAAATAAAATACCTAACAAATGTGTTACAAGCGAATGGCTACAACAGAAAAGACAAAAAGACATAAAAAAAGTATACGCGAACGGCAGAAATGAGAGCTTCAGTTACAGTTGACACGACAAGAAGAGTACTTCGACCCCGCTACTGAAGATGACTGCCGCAGTTGCAGTTGAAACGTTACGAGATTATAATCAATAAAGACCATGGCAAAACCCGGAAGCCATTCAAAACAATTGAGACATTGATTTCTCACAATTCACATTCAAATACGAACATTTAAATTTCAACAAACATTTTACTACTTACGTGAAAAATAATATGGATAAAGGGTTGGCTTTGTCTCTCGGATTTGGGTTGTAATTTTCTTTGGTTATATCCATGACTTTAAAAATTGGTGTATTATTTATCGTCTCACTGGTAATATCCAAATCTCACTTTCACACCACTTCAATCAGTTTTTATGTTATTCTTGCGCATTTTTCCGCACTGGTAAGTTAACAAAATCACTGCTTTTTCACACCAATACTGATAATCGCAGTTTATTTATTTTAACTTCCTGCTTAAACAAAATCACTGCTTTTTCACACCAATACTGATAATCGCAGTTTATTTATTTTAACTTCCTACTTATGTCTAAATTAACTAGCTTCAAGTTGATGCCTCTCTAGCCACCTGCCTGGTTTAATTTGAATGTTTCGGTTTTGCAAAACCAACAATTAGTCTACTATCCCTAAAGTTGAGTTTCTGGGGCCTCCAAGTTTCTGGTGAATGGCTTTGCTCTGATTAGATGATAATTTTGATGGTTCAGTTTTGTGATGTCCTTCTTCTGAAACAAATTGACATATTTAATAGTTTTGTCAACGTAGAATACACATCGAGAGAAATGTTTACACTAATTGTATGTATTCGTCATTGATGTGAATAGGAATTACTAAGTAAATAGGTTATTTCCTGAGATACAATTAGTCAAAATTTTTTACTTCGACAGGGTTGATATTTTTATTCCTATTATTTCTCTACCAAATGGAATATGCAGGAATACTGAATTTATTAAGCTCTCCGTCAATTTTTTAGATATCTGAAAAATTCTGCATCAGTAATTATTCGAATATGCTTATACTATAATTCAAAAATAGTGGGCAATGAATTCTCAGAAATGACTGACGTTTTTGCCTTAACCAGTTTCTTGCAGTGGCGTACTGATGAGGAAAAATGATTAGAAAATATATAGAATCACAACCTTGACAACAACGTTTTCGTTTCAATGCAATAATATTTCTGAGAGTTTAGTGCATACTATTATGGAATTGTACCATAGTCAAATGTTTTCGACAAGTTTGGTATTTTCTTTTATGCATTCATTTCACCACCGACTTGTTATCGCCAAAATGAGATTCTTTTTTTTATGATAATGAACAGTGAACAAGAATTTGAGTATAAAGATGAATTCAATTGAGGTTCAAAGTTGACTCCAGGTACATAAATGTGGTTTTCATTTACATGAAAATTTTACTTCAAAGTGATGGTTCAACAATTGATTTTCTCAAAGAAAAGATATTTGAAACTGAGCTGAAATTTGAAATGCGCATATGCAAAGCAGAAATTTCTGAAAAACGAAATATGAATAAGATGTTTTGTTTTTCGTGTTTAACTAAAGAAATATTTTCCTCACTCATGCAGAAAGTGTTATTTATATTTCAAGTGTTTGTTGAATCGAGATTATCTTTATTGTTTCTGACACATGAGAGGAAAAAGAGGTCCAAGTGTTTACGTAGATAGATAGATAGATTTTATTGGTCCATACATACATACATACATACCACACAGATATTGCACATTTAAGAACATTCAAAAATTCAGACACAACAAAACGACTCTNTGATATTACATTTGAAATAGTCCAACTTGGTGAATTTTTTATATTCATTAGGTAATATATTATACAGCCTAAAGTCCATTATTTGGTATGATTTTTGACACCATGATGTACGATTTCTTGGAATATGTAGATCATTTTTTATTTTATAATATTAAATAAAAATAATAATAAAATAATAATATAATAAACCATAAATCGTGAGAATATTATACTCTCTGACTGGTCTTCGACAGAAAGTTCTTGAAGATACATTAGCAATGTCTTTTATTATTTTTTTTGTGTTATAAAAATATCCTTCATAGAAGACGAGTTACCCCAAACTGAAACGCCATAAATTAAACTTGACTGAATTTGACCATAATAAAATAATAGTAATGATTGTTTATCTAGACCATTTCTCAAAACCCTAATTTGATAACACTTGCTATTCAGATTCCTCATGAGATTTACGCAATGAGTAGTAAAGGAGAGATTAGAATCAAAATCTCCTCCTTTGGCAAGGAGTTTATAGTTTTTATGTCATGTGGCAAAATATTATACAGTTTTGGTCCATAAAATATATATACCGTTGTGTGTGTGCTTTCCAAAAAATTGGTAATTTTAAGGACTTATTTACAGCGAATCTAGTTTGCTTAGCTTTGGGAGTTGTATGGTTTTGTTTATTATGGAACATCCAGATCTATTGACTGATAGATATGTAACTCTCTTGAATCATGTGTTTCAATATCCTTGTAGAGCTGAATGGTGGAATAAAGTTTTTTTTAATATTATTTTTAGTAAGGAATTTTGTGTTGACTGAAGTTTACCAAATGCATTATCGTACAGACCTCTCACATTGTTATACAATGTCTGATAACTGATTCGACCAGGAAGTTACATAATATTAAAAGACTTTTTTGTTCAAGATCTCTCTGATACTATAACATTTATGGAACAGACAACTGTTCCATCCTTTTTGTTACATGGGTCACGTGATCATCCCACCGTAGATATTAATCCAGCATAATACCGAGATATTTCATATTGGGTATTTTTTTTATAGTTCGGCAAGTGCACTTGATTGTGTCATTACAATCATGTATCGTTAGAAAGTTGTAGAGAGGCTGTTCAGATTTATATATCGAAAATGATATAAATTCAGTTTCACTTACGTTGAGACTTGGAAGGTTATGGTTGAGCCACATTTATAGATTTTGTAGATCCATTTCTGAATGAGCCTTTAGTTGCTGCCACAAGTCTCCCCTATATAATAATGCTGTGTCATCAGCATAATACATTATACTCCCTTTGATATTTTTTATAGAAGTTGTTCTATTGATGTATAGTGAGGAAAGTCCGGGCCCTATACTGTTCCTTGCGGAACTCCAATTTTGATATCAATCGGTTCTCTTAGACAGTCTTCAATTTTTACAATCTGCTATCTTTGCGACAAATAATCTCTCATCATATTGAGTACGTTACTTCTAACACCATGATTTTCTAATATTTTTAGCAACAATTCATGTGACACAGTATCGAAAGCCTTGGCCAGGTCAAGAAAGACATCGCTCTGATCCATCCAAGGCACAGACAGCCTTTTCAACAAAATCCAAAACTGCTTTCTCAGTTTCTAGAGACAAACTGCCTATCTGAGATAACATGATGTTTGTTAAGAAAAGCTGTTGGTCTTCTTTTAATACTTTGTTCAAATAGCTTCGCAAAATTATTTATCACAGAGATAGGTCGGTAATTATTCAAGATGTTATGTTCACCAGACTTACATATAGGGGTAACTATAGTGATTCTTTTCATTACCTTGGAATTTTCCCATTTTTGAAACAAAGGCTGATTAAACGAACTAAAGGGAGAACTATTTCTCTATGGATAATTTTGATCATTTTACTAGTGATACCGTCAGGGCCGGGTGCACAGTTATTTTTCAAATTGGCCATGAGGACAATAATCTCATTATATGTGACAGGTTGGAAAAAAACTGATGCTGAGATCGATGGATCATTAAGAAAATTCTCAGGCAGTGTTTAATAGTTGTTTTTTATTATTCCTATTTGTTACTTCATTGATGATATCCCATGTTTTTTCCCATTTTCTTCAACATCAGTTAATTTATTTTTGTAATATACATTTTTGGTTTCCTAATTAACTGATCAGGTTCATTTCCCTAGGCTTTGTATTTATTTCTCAATTCTTGTGCACTTGTCGGTGTGAGTCTCTGTTTGGAATAATCCCGTTGTCTTATAGAGGCTATTGATCCAGTTGTAATCCATGGCTCGAATTTATACATTTTATTATAATCAATGATCTTTGTCGTCGTTGAGAGACGTATGTAATTATTCAACTTGTTGATAAATTTGTCATACGCAAGTTGTGTATCCTCACAATTCATGACATCATCCCAATTTTCATTTATTAACATCGCTTTCAGTTAATCAATATCAATTTTTTTCACTATTTTTTTGCGGTTTGTTTGATGGATGTATGTTTGCTTCATCACTGAATATCCTGAGGAATATTGAGTAATGATCGATAAGTAAGTTTGGAAAACAATTGGACTGAATTTGATATTCTTATTCGATACACATCTGCCAGAAAAATGATCAATTTTACTCTTAATAGATTCCGTCACCCTGATGGGCTCATTTATATGAGAAAAAAAAAATTCTGGCATAAGGTTTAGATACCTGACGGTTCCGTTGTCAGATTTGTCCATTATATTTATATTCATATCTCCCACTAATATTTCTATACTTTTTTCCATGTGTTCATGAAGTAATTTTATAGGTCATTTAAATAAGCATTTGGATCAGTGGAGGGGGGTCTGTAAGATGCTGTTATACCAATACTCATGTTATCAATATACAAGGATAATCTTAGTAAATTTTTATCTGTAAAACTTACAATATGTACCTCCTTTGAAAAACAACTTTTTATATAAACAATAAGTCCATAATTTTGGCTTTTGGTTGAACCATTAATGTAAAGGTTATAATTGGGTATATAAAAGTCACTCACCATGTCATCATGGATGTTCCATGATTCTGATTGTACTATAACATCTATAAACTGTTTTCCCCTCTATATAAACTAGTAACTCGTTATATTTTTTTTTAATATTTCTTATGTAGAAATGTATAATCATCTTCAACTGTCCGCCTCCTTCTCTCTTTACCGTGGAATTGAAATATTCATGTAAATTAGTCAACACTGTAGTTTTTATCTCTTTCTGTTCATCCAATGAATCTAATTATTTCTAACATCAAAATAAATCTATGTCATGTGCTTCCAAATTTAAAATTCAAATAAAAAATAATAATATAAAAAATGAAATAGTAGTAGCTTGGTTGAAAACAGAAAAAATCATTGTATATTATTATTATTATATACTGAATATTACTGGAGTTTTTTCGCAACACCAAATCGCTTCAAGAGGAAGATTAAATTTCTTCCTCTTGAAGATGATCACTTGGTGATCGAAAAACGTGTCGAGGTGTTACAAATAGCGATTTGGTGTTGGGAAAAAACTCCAGTAATATTCATTACTACACCAAAGGTTCCAAACAGTGTATCATAAGTAATTATTATATACTAATAGGAAGGAAACAAATAGAAAAAAATATATGACTATCCGAAAATTTTATCGTAATCATTTTTTGATTTTATAATGTACAGCTTGTGATGCACTGTTTGGAATATTTGGTGTAGTAATGAATATTACTGGAGTTTCTTCCCAACACCAAACCGTTATTTAAACACCTCGACACATGATCGACACATCGACACCTCACTAAGTGATCATCTTCAAGAGGAAGAGTTTAATCTTCCTCTAGAAGAAGAAATTCTATATATTTCTTGTCTCAGTTCGTGGTTCCTTAATTGCAGGAAAATACCTCTCGCCTCATTTCCTTCTTTTTTCCCTATTCTATAGCAGATTGTGACATCATCTCCATTCAGTGCAATCGACATCTTCGTATTCAGAAGATAATTGATTTCATCTTTTAGTTTTTCGTTGTTGTTTTCGGGTAAGTTGAAAATTCTGAGATTGTTCATCTTCGTTGCTTGTTCTAGGATATCGCATTTTCATTACATTATACTCTTCTCTTGTAATAGTCCTGTGATTTCCATATCCATCCTGTAAATTTTATTTTCCATATCGGTTTTCATCTGAGAGAATTCAGCCTGGAGGTTAACAATTTTTCTTCTATTTAAATAAGTTTTTGCTCCATTGCTTTATTGACTGCAATCGACACGTTTTCACACATGGTTTTTATAAGCGACTGTTCTTTTAGACATTTGTTCACCGTTGTATTCATAGCGGATTTGATTTCTTCAATAACTTATTTTGTGAGAACCATTTTTGTATCTTTTTTTTGAGATGATACCACTCTTTACTTTTTTTTGGTCACTGCTACTATTAACAAATTGGATGCACTGCATTTCACCTTTAGAGACTGTTTCGACTGTTTCTGATATAGTATTTTCAACCACTTTGCATTTTTTTTTCAATACTGAGGTTAGTATAGACCTCATCCAGAGTCGTTTTTGAAAAATACACTGAAATTGCCCGTTGTTGATCGATAACAAGTCACAACAATAAAATTTGTTTCATCATTATATTTCTAGAAGACTCCACAAACCTCCATAACTTTTCCGAAGCAGAAATCATCTAGGTCAAATTTTGTGATATCTGACACTGTTAATGACCAGATGGTAACACCACCACCCTTATATTTCGTTCGGGTGAAATAACTACTTATTTCAAAGCCGGGAATTATGAAACTATCCACACTCTCCTATACACATCATGTTTCTGTTAAACATATAAATTTCAGATCAAAATCTGAAAATCGTATCGAAATAACGAGGTTTTATAACTGAAATAATAATAATATCTTTCTGATAATTTTCGGCAGGCCATTGTGTTGTAGTTTTATGATCCCGACCTGAAACTTTTGGTTAAGGTGGTTTCGCCAGATCAGTCGCATCAACAGTTATTTTCACCTCATTTTAGTCCTTTAGTAAACTTTTTATTCTTCAGTTGATCATAGTAATTTACCTATGTTTTGTAAAAGTGTTTCACGAATAACTGAATAAGCAAGTATATTATCGAAAAAATCGTTCCTGGTATAAATGTAACTTAGAAGAAAAAAGAAATAGAACGATGGTTTTATGGTGGCTGTAGACCCAATAGATAAAGGTTGGTTTTCAGTCATCAAACGTCAAAACAATTTCACTAACAGTTCTTCGCCTCATGAGAAGATTTTCGATAAACATTTTTTTTGTTAAAAAGTAATTTACCTGAATTAGTGGATGATTCGAAAGTTTTCAGTTCTATTCATTCCAAAGGAACTTATTTGAGGATGTAACTTCTTTTTCAGATTTTTCCTTCAATTACTTTTTTATTTTTCTTTTCTGTTTCATAGCAGTCTTAACAATAAGAAAATTGAGTTTCCAGATTATTCACCTGAAGATCTATTAATTTATCTGGAATTTATTCAATCCAGAAATTTAATGTTCAAAGTTTTTGCTGGAGAAGTTCAATGTTGAATATTTATAATATTATTTTTTGAGAATTTTATAATCTCATCTACTTTTCATCGCAGCATTCACATTACTGGTGTATACAATAATTGAAGTTTGAACAATATTTTATATGAAATCGAGTTGAACCTATTCCAGTCTATGAACTTCAACTTCTACAATATGTTCTACAACTTCTGCGTTCTTCAACTTCTAGGTTCTTCATTTTTTACGTTTTTTCAACTTCTACTTTCTTGGTGTGGCTTGTAAAACTACAAAATATTGACCATTGAAGGATTAGGTGAAGGTGGAAGCTAGAGAACTCAGTTACCATCTAAATGGATATTACAAATACAAGGATAATTTCAAATTACGCCCATCAGCAACTGTTTTATTTGCTAATTGCTCGTTGCTGGATCGTAATGCGTCGAGCTTGCGACAAATCTCGATTTCCATGTTGTCTTCCCAATTTTTCTCACGTAGGGATTCCTTTCCCTTCTTCGCTTTTGAAGGACATCCTTAACGTTCCACCCTTCTCACAAGGGAATGTTTTTTTATACCGCCGATTCTGTTTCTCTCTGCAAATTAATTAATTTTACTGTTTGCATTACATCCATAAATGGTGTCATTTACAGAAATCAAACAGGTTTTTTCGAATAGGTAACTGTTCTTAGAATACCCTTGTCACGTGTTCGCATCGTTAAACACCTCATCAAGATACACCGTATTCATGAGATCATAAAGCCGCCCGTATAGAATAATAATAATAAAAAAAGTGATTCAGTACAACGTTGTAGTATAATCATCCTTCTCATAAGTCATAGGTATGTGTCTACAAGAAACCGGGACAACACGATGGAAAGTGTGATGAGAATAGTAATTATGTCTACCTTTGATTGAATTTAAATTAAATACATGTTTGCAGGTTGTTGATGGAAAACGTTAGCATATCAGATAGATGAGACAACCCAAAAAAAAAAGTGAAGATTTATTCTGATCATTTTACCGACCTCCTTCAAAACGTTTATTACCGTTATATCGCTGTGTTCAAGATGGGATGAAAAAACCGCAGCCTTCATTAAAACTAAAGGTAGTTGCTTGTAGCTTGATAGCGAATAGAAAAAAGTCATTAAATATGAGTTATTAATTGTTCGAGCGTATGTTGCATGAACTCAACATTTTGATATTTCATTGTTAAACATTTTCAAGGAGATGAGAATCCAAGGTCTGTTTATAAAATTCCAAATGGTATCTATTTCCTTGATACATTCTAACTTACACCTTCTCTGCTCTTTAAAACCTTCATTAAATCGTCATTACTGCATAGCTTTGAAATTACCTACCGATAAAGGTGTAAAAAGGCGTAATGATTATCAGGTTCACTTGTTTGGGTATATATAAAAGATTGACTACCTGCAGAGCTTTTTTGTAGTTGAATACAAAAAATATTTCAAAATAATTTACTCAGATATCAATACACTGGGATTATTTTTAAATATTCTTCAATATATAGAGTGCCGTACAGAGTATTTTTTTTAGTTGGATGTGATATACTTATTGCTTTCCATATCCGGATTCCGTCAGAAAACTACTTTTGAATCATAGGAAAGATAGGAGTATATGGGAATATTCCTAGCGGTTTAGAAGCTATACCAAAAATAAGGTCAGAAAGCAGGTCTTTTCAACTATTTCCAACAATGAAAACTCATCAATTTTTTTTTCAATACTGAGGTTAGTATAGACCTCATCCAGAGTCGTTTCTGAAAAATACACTGAAATTGCCCGTTGTTGATCGATAACAAGTCACAACAATAAAATTTGTT
>WOGL01000575.1:0-14108 GCA_015342145.1 Leptinotarsa rubiginosa | reverse complement strand
CGCCACTGGAATCAATGAAGTCGCCCCGGAGCGCGAATTAATTTTTATTGTTGTTTTTATTTTTATCGTTTTAATAAATTGATATTTAAAAAAATAAAATCCAACATATATTCATGCAAATTGTGCCGTCGGCCATACCAACCCCAACAAAAAACAAATATTAATTATATATCCTCGTGTATTTCCATATCTCATAAGTTATTGGCGAATACAAAACAAAACTACACATATACAGTGCTTACTTTAATAAAGTGAATATTTATACAAATAGCATAGTTACATAAGATACTTTATACTTAGTTAATAAATCTAACTATGATATTCATTGAATAAAACTCCCAGCCTGATACCGGAACGGCGATCCTTAACGTTCGTCTTACAGTTCCGTTGAAGGAGACAAGAGCCTACTACAAGATCAGTCGTGCGACTGTGCATCATAGAAAGCCAATCCACCTAATCTAAGACAGCGTATGCACAGGCAGGACTCGATACACAGCGTGCGAGTCAGTACGAAAATTCAATTTTTATCTAGGTTTATTTACAGTTTAAACTTGTATCCAACGATTTCTTACAACGGACCGGTCGAAAGGCTATCTGGCCAGTCCTATATTTGAAAATAATCGATTTAGAGCACTTTGTGGGGATACAAGTGCGCGGTTAGGTTTTTGTGACCAGTCCACGCTTTCAGAAAACAAAAAAGTTTTAAAAATTGCAGAAGCCGACATCCGGCCCGTGTTTTTGTACCACCCCGTCTTCTATCTCTAACACTTAAGATGAGTAGGTATATAAAGTGAAACACACATGCATAAACCCAGAAGTGTCTGATGACATACTGAGTGTACGAATTGACAGTGGCTCAACACACCTTCCCGCAGAAATAAAATACTGCCTCGATAAAAAAATGGTATAATGTACACAAATTGAAAAAGCGCTAACTGTTCCAATAAAATACAAAATCAATCAAATTTTTAAACTGGCCAAAACTGAAACTTATAAAAACACGCAGATCCCAAAAAAAATGCTCGTTCCGCACACCAAAATAAAACATACACTTCTATACAAGAACAAACCTTAACTGGATGACTTTACGCAAAATAAAACTATGATAGTCAATGTTAAAAAAATATCGTACAGGCTTTTTTTATTCCACATAAAGTCAAAAGTGTAAGAAAAAACACCGTTAAACTACTAAAATAAATACAGTATTGAAGAAAATAATTTATAAGATTTCACTTTCGTTCTCATTTTTTATAAAATACATTCATTATAGGCTAGAGGAGTAACGACTTAAATCAATCAACAAGTTTTTGTTTGTTTTTTTGGGAGAGGGCGAAGTGGTGGTGAGCGGATGGCTAGAGACGTCTTAAGCTTGGTTCCAGTATGATGCCTGATAGGACTGTTTTGCTCCAGACTTCGCCTGATTCGATGTCTGAGAACGCTGGCCACCGGTGGTGCCGGAGTCCTATAAATGAAAAATAATTTGATTATTTTAATTGCAGAAAATAGTTTTCAAGTGTTGTTATACAAAACAAGTCTTTTTGAGAATCCATGAGCTTGAATAGAAAAAAATTGAGTAGTATTGTGCATAATAGGATTCAGTTGATGACTCCATGGTTTTGTTTTCTGGTATTAGCCGGAAGTAGTTATTTTTCGGCAGACATCCATCATATCCTATGTAGAAACATTTGGGGAGATAAATTTTCCAAGATTTCATTTCGAAGTATTTATTTTTGTAAAGGTATTTATATCTCCTCAATCAGTCATCACACATGGTGAATCCATTGAGCTTGTTGATAATTTTCAATATTCATGCTTCATAATTGACAAAACACATTGAATTTTTGAAAAATACTTTCAATATATCAGTAACAAAACTGTAAAAGTTATTCTTCACAAGCTTTTAAACCTGTTAGAGTATTCAAAACAATTATACAGCCTCATTTTGATTACTGTGCTAGCCTACTATTTTTGTTTGACGCAAATTGCATATCTTTATTGCAGAAGTTACATAATAGGGAAATTAGATTGACTCTCATTTCCCTATTATTCCCATTAGAACTATACTATACCATTATACTATACTGTGCCAGCACAGTATTAACAGTATAGCCTCATACTGTCTTGATTCACTCCCCCTTACTTCAACCTTACTCAACACGATTAACTATTACAAATTATATGTTCTTCATACTAATTATTCCCGACAATGAATTCTTATTTCATATAGGTCTTTTGGGAAACAATCTTAACAGGAGTCAATCAATGTACTCGTTTAGGAACTTTTAGACGTGAACTGATGGATCACTCGAAACCAAAATTATAATAGGATCTTTTTATCATTAGCTAGTGCTGTTTCAAATTATTCAAAATAATTATGTAGTGTTTCTATAATTACTACCATGTAAACTATGTATGTATTAAGATGACTATCTGAATAAAGATCATTATTATTATTACTGATTTCTGCTAGTATTAGTACAAGGAAACAGTTCAAGAGGTGGAGTTTATGGACAAAAACACAAGCATTGATACAGGAAAATCCTTAAGGCGCTCTAATAGCGGTGCCTGCGTGCGAAATTAGTGATTCACATTGGATTTGAATCGCTCGAGATTAAATCCATTCGGAAAAACGTTCTCAAGAAGTTTATTCCAGATAAACACAGTTTTCCAAATGAATGAGTTCCTGAAGTGAAGTTCGAGGTATACTGAGTTGAACCTCAAAACGATGAACAGCCACAGTCCGTCGCGTATTTCTGATATATACCGCTCTAGCAGCTTCAAGGTACGCTTAGACGCAGAGCTCCATACATGAGAACAATTCTCCAAAGAAGGTCTGATCTGAGCTTTATAAAGCATCAAAAGTTGCTGAGGTGTGTACAGTTTTCTGGTTNCCATTTTAACCCCCAACAAACTTATCGAAGCAAAAAATGGAATTGTCTGACCCGACATTATTATATCACTAATTAACAAATCTTTCTCTCAGATGAAGGTTTCGTACATGTAACCGCATTGAAATTATTCTAGACCCAGGCACATTGATGTTTGAATGATGTGAATATACATATTTCCAATAGAAACATTTTTCAAAATTGATTTAAGATTTCATGAATGGAATAGAATTATTTTCCGAAAGATATTTCGAGAAAGCTAAATATAAAAAAAATATTCGTTTTATTTATAGGTAATAGGACAATTTTCTGACTAATTATAAAATTTATATTACCAATATCAGTACCTATATTTTAGATTTTTCAGATTTTGGAAAGTTAAAAATAAAAAAAAATAATGAACAAGAATTGTCTCTCAATAATTTAGATCACGAACAGGATTTTTTTTACTTAATGAATTGTTAATAATAAATATTTTTTCTTTATGTGAAAACCTCTGTCTGCCTCCATTTAGCGCCAATTCAATCAGAATAGACGTTTGGCGAAAACGTGGCCCATACTTCTGTCTCTTTCTCATTTCTCCTATGTAAACAATAGATGCCATGTGGAAGAGAAATGTGATTCTGATGTTAGATAAACAGATTCGATGGTACAATTTGGGAAATGACGACCTCGTTCATTTTCAAATATTTTTAATGTCATTTGGATCTACTCTAGTTTTAACCGAATATTTTAATGGGGTACTTACTGTCACTAAAGGAATTTATAAAAAAATAATTTTAAAAGAGTTCAATTTCAATGTTTTCTAAAGCAATATATCCTGGTTGTTTAATTTTTTATCATAATTGTCGAAACAATTTACATTCCAAAAATATTTTTGAGATATCAAAGACAATTTTGATTTGAGGGTATTTTGGATGGACGTGTGAATATATTCAAGTGTTTTGCGAAAGTTGAATTCCAATCTTGAAATTACATCAATATCAATTATTACTGTCTATCTTTTTCTTTACAACGATTTTCACAAAAACTAATCTCTCCCGATAAAAATATACTCATTTCAAGTTTGACTTTTCTCTAAAATATATGGTATTTGACAAATTGAATCTTCAATTATAGGAAAGATTAAGTCAGCATTTCAAGTGAAAGTTCATAAAAAAGAATGGTATGTTTTAAAGAACACCTAGTTTATATTCATAATTGGAAAAAACTTGTGCTAGTTTTGGCTGATACCATTTATGTAAAATTTTCTGACTATGGAAATTGTTTCATTATTTGATGACTTTATATTTTTAGATTTTTTGCAACTTTGAACACTTTCTAATAATTTTCTCGGACTTGAAACACTTCCCAATTTAGTAGACACTGTTGAATGACACTGTAGAAAATGCCACAAGACATGTCAAAAAATATAATACATTTCTTTTTAAGTGAAAATGATACAAAAGAGCATCAAATATAGGCCATTTTACCAAAATAAAATAATCATTTTTATTAGCACCTATCTAGTAATTATTTACACTTTTCTTCAGTTAGACATTAAAAAACTTAATTTTGTCTAAATTGTTATTATAAGGAAAAAAAATTGTTGGCAATAGATAAACTCAAAAAACAGAGTTAAACAACTCTATAGCTAAATTAACAGTAACATCTGTATTATATTTTGAAAAAGTTAGATAACCCTGTGCACATTGCAATCATTCAACACCAAAATGAACCTAACCTATAAAAGTCAATTATTGGCATGCCTGTCAGGGAGTTGTTTGAAGATTGAAGTATTAAAAACTACTGAATCATTTGTTAAACAAACTTCTCATTTTATTTATTTGATTATTAGTAATAAAATCTATAAAAGAAAAATATTAAACAAAATATTTGGATTATTTCAGTAAAACATACCAATTTCAATGAATTTCCGATTCATTATTCTCCTAAAACCAAGGGAAAATGATCAAAAAATGTTAATTTCACAATTAGCAGAAAAAGCAATAAATATTGTTGTGACTCGATATTACAACAGTTTTATTCCGCAAACAAAACAATATTTCACAAATTGTAAACACAATATTCACATATTCAATCAACTGTAAGCCAATTAACAACTGATCACTCTAATATTCACAGTAGAATGTAAGAGACTAGATTTGCCATTTGGTAACCTTCTTCGTTATTTAAATACTATTGTCAGTTATTGTTGCATTTAAGGATCATTTCATACTCGATGGTCTCGAATTTTCTAATGAGGTGCTTTTAATTTCCAACGGAAATCTAATCAAATCATGGTAATAAACCATGAATTTGATTAGAACTAGAATTTAATTGACTTTTATAACAATGGTGTCAGAAAAACACCATGAGTAAAATTCACTAAAATCGTTAAGATAGAATCTACAGTTAAAATGGCTTTGGATATGGTGGAGTCATCCATTGTTGAAAGTGTGCACCATTAAATGGTGAACTGATGCTAAACACCTGGTCTTATAGGGTTTCTTTTACAACGCATCACAGTACTTCAATTTAAATTTTTGGAGGGTCTTCGAATGTGTAAACTCAAACAGGAAAGAGCTCCAACTATCTACACATACTAGTAGTTGGTATTTTCGCGAATGAAGACAATTTGCAACTCGTCTGTAAAGCTAGCACTAATTTTTGCTTGTATTTTTTCTATATATATCAGATATATACATCTTCTTAATTTTGAATTTCATAAGTGAACTTTATATTTCAGGATCTGTTGTTGAGACAACTCACAAAATCATCTACATTGCTCCTATTCATGAAGAAAATAGTAAATACATCAATCATGTATCGGATCGAAGTACTTTCATTAGATTAATTCCAAATTCTACTTATTCAAGATTAGTTAAGAGTCAGATGATATCAAAATACCAGCGAGATCTTGTGTTCAGTGGCGTACAATTCACTACTTATATATGTCACCATGAAATATAATTAGATGATTTGTGAAGTAAGCATTATATTTAGTTTTGATGAAAATGTTGCCAAACATGCAAAGGACATCTAAAACACATGTTAGTCACATAAAAGCTAAAAAGCAATCATTCCCAAGCACCAGAACTTCATAGATTGGCAACAAAAAAATTTTTCGGTCACAAATATTCAATTATAGGAAAAACTTTAAAGAAACATCACTAAAAGATCGGTATCCAAATTGTATTGTATAGTCCAATCATATCTTATTAAAAATGGACACAATTTTCAACTAACACGCAGACACTAATAGTTGTTACACAATACGTAATATTTGTTATTATTAATTGATATCCTCCTTAACATCATACGAGCATTTCCACCCCAGTGCATGCGCATGCACATCTTAGAGCAAGGCATAAAGCACGGCACGTCTAAATATAACTTACCACGCGTCGGCCTTGGTGCCTGACATCCATCTACAAGCAAAACAAAACCTAAATAACCAAAAAGTCACACATGCTGTTGTATTCAATACAAATAGCCCAGTCGCCACAGATTCGAAGGGTGCGAACATCAAAGAGAGAGGTGGGTATTTTTAGCTTTCTACTTCTCAATCGCTAAACAAATAACCTATGAAACTTTCTCTGTGTAGATCATGTAAAGAAATTTCTTTCAGACACAAACGGTGAGAAAAAACACTTTTGAAATAACTACGAACTTTGAAATACATGAAAGGATTCACCTTTCCAAACAACTACTTTCATATGAACAATGAATTACACGAAAATCTCTTTTCCCCCATCAGTTTGTACTCCAACATTCGTTATGAAATTGAAACTGATATCATTCATAGGAACGCTACACAACCTAATATATGGAAGATCATTGATACACAATTTCACCTACATGGAACATCCTTCGAAGTTTCGGGACAAGACACTCGTCTCATCTGCTCAACAGCACCGTTTATGGGTAACATTACAAGACAAAGCACTCATTTCTTTCATAACATTACAATTTTATGTCATCAGAAGTGATAACTCTGCTCTTATCTCTTCCAGAGACATAAAGTTGTAATGTTATGAAAAAATTAGGGTTTTGTTTCATACAACTATTAGAAAATAGTACTGATGAGAGGATTAGACAAGTGTTTTGTACTAAATATCCAAAGTACACTATCAAGAATAACACTGTTCCATGTAAGATACATTTTGTATCAATGCTCCTTCATATATTAGGTTATGAAGCGTTCCTATGAATTGCGTTTCAATCCCATAATGAAATTTCTGATTGATTCGGTCGTTACTTGATGAATAACCGTAGTAATTTCATAAATTCATGATCTCCACAAACTTTATTTGAAAAATATATATCACATGTTCCGCTAACGCAGTAGGTTCTACCCATCCTTATCAATACAAAGTAGCAGCCTATAATAGCATGATTCACAGATTAGTTAATGTTACTCTTGCAATAGAGAATTTCAATAAAGAAATTAATATCATCAAGCAAATTGCGGTTAACAATGGGTTTAAAACTGAATTAAAACAAAATACTTTCCAAGAAAGTCTACGCAAAAGCGATTCGAGACGTTTTTCCTATTGATAAGGTAGATAATCAAAATTATAGAGCTTTAACGTATTTTGGACAAACAACGGAAAAAGTGGCTTCATTTTTGAGGAAACAAGATGTTAAAATTGCATATAGAACAAGTAATGCGTTGGGAAAGTTAGTCAAAAATAATAAAGACAAAACATTCAAATTCGAGAAATCAGGAGTATATAAATTAAAGTGTGGAACGTGTCCTAAGGTATGTATTGGTCAAACTGGCAGAACATTTACGAATCGAATCCAGGAACATCATATGAGCTATGTAAATAAGAAAACAAATTCAACATATTCATTCAAATCATCTTCTAGAAGAAAATCATATCTTTAACGAAGAGTTCGAAATTTTGCACCATTGAGGCTATCGAAAATCCGCATTGCCGAGCACAAGAAATACACACAGCGAGGTTTCTTCTCGCTCTGTGTGTTTCTCAATTTTCAATTTTTTGCTTGATTTTTTTTTATTGTAATTTCTTTTCAGGGTTTTCTTTGCTTAATATAATTGTTATTTTCAGTTATTCATTTTAACTTTCATTTTCACTTGTTATTTCAGAGATTTCAAATCATATCATATTAGACAATGAAAGTCCGAACTAATGAATTGACCACCTTCAAACATACTCTTGTATGTTTAAGTATGTATTATGGACTATACTAGGAACTCATCCCATCATAACTACCTAGCCTGACATGGAAAGCAGTCAAGCATTCCTAATTTGAACAGTCAGCCAAAATAAAAAATTATTTAACCATTTACCAGACACTACAAACATATGAGTGTTATAGTATTCAAGAAAGCCTTTAAAACAATGCTTCATTCTAAGGCCTACTTTGTTGGTAATTTTTTTCGGACTGAAGATTCCTGCTGCTATAATTCAACAATAAATTTTAATCATCCATTATTGTTTGAATCTAAAATTATTGATATTTCTTTCAATTTAATTTACTTGTCTTATAGCAAATTGGTTTATTTCAATATGTTGCTTATTGCCTATTTTTTTCTACTGACAAGTCATGAACCTTGTTAACATATTCAAGGATAAACTATTATTATTACTATTGAAGAGGTTGCACCAATCGGCATCACTATCCAATAACCACTCCCCACATTGTGATGTAAGCGATAATTGGGTCAAAGAATCATGTGCCCTTAGCAATGGCAATGAGCCGAGGATGACATCCTTCTGCATTTTTTCGGACAAAGTTCTGTTAAAATACGACCTGAAGACATTCCGCAGATAGAACTCAATAATCATTAAGGTAATTTTCTCGTATTAAGCGAACTATGCATTCCAATTTGTATCAATACTGCTATCTCGATAGCTACTTCGTCTTATTTTGATCCACATTTTCTTTAATTATATAGAGTGTTGAAGCTAAGATTACCAAAAATAGTAATAATATTAACAATGAAAAATGGATTATTTAATCGCCACAATACTCATTTTTGGGCTGATGAAAATCCGCACCTTACTTGTGACTGATAATTCCATGAAAGTTGGAGTTTTGAAGTTTCTTGTGTTATAAAGCACAATAGAATTCTGTGTTTGTACATCTATGATGAAAATTCGAACGGTGAAGGATACTGTAACATTCTACAATATTTTGTGAGAGTTGCAGTCAATAATTTATCAATTGAAGATGCGGGAAATATTTGGTACCAACAGGAAGGAGCACCGCCTCATAATCTATGATAGGCAGATTTCCAATAGACAGTACCTTTGGCCAGTATGTTTCCCCGATCTGTCTCCTATGAACTATTATGAATGGGGACATGTTAAAAATATTGTATATGCAGATCCTGCAACAGCTAAGGAGAATATGGTTAGAAAAGTTTCACAAACATTCAACGCCCTAGATGCCAATGAAATCAGTCGGGCTGAAAATAACAATTTGATGAAGAGAGTTAAGTAATAAGTGCCTGGAAGTTAATGGAAATGTCTTCGAACATATTTTGAAATAGTTTTTATATTTTGTGTGGAAACATATTGCAATATTTTTGAATTTTTGCTCTTTCATGAAACATTTAGAATAAACATTTTTTAATTCATTATTCATTCATCTGAAATCCTGTCTCCAATAAAAATCATAACGGAAAATTATTAGCTCTAATAAACTTTCTGTGATTGTTCGAAATGAAGGTTTTGTAGCTCGTAGTTTTCTGGTGGACATGCACGTTGTATCTTTTCATGAAAAACTGAAATATCTCGTGACTGGGGAATGTTTCATGAAAATGAGTCAAAATCATCTCGGAATTTCAAAACTATCCTAAAATACAATGTTCCATTTGAAAAAATTGGAGTTTTGGTCCTTTTTATATCTTCAGAATTAATCATCGATTCTGAACACCTTGTATGATATTTTGGAAGTGTTACTTCTACAAAACGATAAAATGAGGTATTTTGGTGAATCAATGATAGCTTATTTATGTATTATATCAAACTTCGGAACTTTATGGAGGAATCACTAGAGAGCTGATTACCTATTTGAGTAAACAAATGAATATCTCAAGGGTTAATTTTTGGTATATGGTGTATTACATAAACTCACCATAAAATCACGCCAGGTATTGAAAAATGGAAAAATATACAAGGTGCTACATTTGAATTGAGGAAGTTGGTATCAACTTTCGGTAAAACTGGATGTTATACTTTGGAAACAAGGATTTATGTAATCAAAATAAATATAAATAACTGAAAATATATAGCTGTATGAGATTAAAGGAAACTGTTTGCCCTTGTTGAATACCAAATGTACAGACGACAGTCATTTAGACTTAAATTACATTTATTGATGTTATCTCGTTAAGTCTTCAAAGACAACTCTCTTTTTTCCCTACTTCAGATCTGACTTCACTTTCAAATTCTGCTTGGATAAATTCACTCCCTTAACAGCCCTACTGCATACAATGGTGACAAACTGTCACTGTATAGTTCATGGCCTTATACTATACACCAACTTGGTTAGTGAAAGCGTCAGGAAAGGTGCTACAGTTCTTGTGTATAGTGTTGGGAGAAGTATTTTCGTTACATTAAAATTCAGAATCAGTGAAGTATCACTTCACTATTACTTTATTCTAGATCATTTTTGAGTCATTAAACAATGAACATAACTCAACTTTCACTTCTCCTAATGAAGGTACTGATTCTTCCAGATGTATAACTTAGTTATAGTCAACTTCTAATGATGCTTTTTAGCAAAACACTGTTCGAAAGACAGTGCCTTAGTTCCATTGTGGGAAAAGTATTCTCATTAGATTCAAATACACCATTAGATTCAATTACCACTACATAATAATTTGGGCCCAAAAAAGTTGTGAGTGACACTATATTTTCTAGTCAGGAAAAATGTCAGTACTAAAAGAATGACTCATTGATGAACTGTGATAATTCCAAGTCAATAGTTTTAATTGATATTATGTATTCAATAACGGATTTTTGTATTCATTTGTTAGGTGTTCTTTGCATTTATAATATATTTTAAGAGTTTTGTCATGAATATAGCAGGACTGGTGTTCTAGTTTCCTTTGTAGTTTAAAATGGATAAAATAGAGGTAAAATATCAATTTTAACAAATTGAATTCACATTTATTTCTTAACATATTTCAGAGAGCCCAGAAGTCTTTACAGTTATCCAATCTACTTAATAACACTAGAATAACATTTTCTTCAAAATATTGTGAAATATTTCAAAATATAATTACAAAAGTGAACTCAAAATCCCTTTCCATTTGCATAAACATTCCATTTGTACGATAATGAATTTACTTACCTTGCAAATAAACGAAATCCTATTTATAAGGCTGTATGGAGACCAAAATTTTTGGGGAACGGCACAATGAACATAACCTCAAATATCACAAGATTGTTGCGCATAATTTGACAATTGACATGTATTCAAAATCCAATCTGTTGAATTTTCAATTTTACTCAAAATTTTCTCTTCCTGTTATCTCCACGCTTGAATAATTCGAGATTTGAATAAAATATACTTTGTACAGGATATTTCTCTCAGTTCTGTTCTAGATAATAATCAAAGTGAGTATTCAAAACGGCCTATAAATTTTCACTTACCGCTGGTCGTTTGATAGATGGAATATCAAAACATTGAAAACATTCGAGTATAACTGCCGTATTATCAGGTGTCAACCTCAAATCGCACTTTTTACACTGAACTTCAGGGGATGGTTGATTACTTGAACTGAATATTATTTCGTGGGGAGGCGGGATTACCGGAAAATCTGGACAGAATATGTACGGATCCTGCAAAATAAATACAATTACAGGCCGCAATAATAAATTTTTCAACATTAAGTACCAACAAATTGGATAAAACAACAAGAGCGCGGTTACAATGCTATAAAATTGATATTTGAAATAACTTTTGTATTTATTTTTTAATTACTTGAAGTTCTGTCATCTGTCAATTATTCTGACATACGTCTGTTTTATATAAGTAAAGCCTGATACACACGAAAGATTTGTTCGCTTGTTGACGCTCCATCTTAAGAATCGTACAAAACTGGAAAGCATAAAAATCATAACTCTGGACAGGATATACAGCAAAGGGTGTCACTGAATGAACAAAAATATATTTCAAGAAAAGTAAATGGCAAAATACAAATCCGTTGTCCTAGGTTATACTTTGCATCATCCAACTAGATAATACAAATTATGAAATTATGAAACAACAAAAAAATATTAGCGATCCGTGGCGAAATGAATGAATCCAGTGCCGCATTTGCGTTTTCAACTGCAAGAAAACTTGAAAAAACCTGCAGCACCACATCATCTGAAGATCTTGATCTGCCAATGTCCTCTCTTTCATGCAATGAATTTTTGGTTAATATATCAATAGATTGGTATATTAGAGGATTGGTGTTAACAGTATAATTGACGAAAGTCACGGCATCATGGCTCAACGAAGTCATAGTCTGAACCAAAGTCATTTTATACTGTTGATTTCAAATTTTTATTAAACAATTTTTATGAAATCCTGTAAGTGCTGTCGATTGATGAATGCCTCAAAAACTTCTTGGCTCGAAATTCAAATATAACTGAAAATTGCCAATCTTCATCAAATTTCTAAAGTACTTATTCTTAACCCCTCATTCCTGTTAAGTTTGTCGAACATTTAACAGAAGAGAGACAAGTTCCCCAATCTTGTTGAGATGTTCCAGGCTCATGATCGTGATACATATGATCCATCTCAAAATCTACGGCCGATTTTAGTCCATAGGATTAGAAACTCCACAAACCTTTAAATATAATTTCAAAGTAACAGCGCAGGGAATCCTATACAAATAAGTTATAAACTCATGTGAATACGTTTTTTTCAGTATCAATAACATCGACTGCTATACCTCGTGTTCTGGATAGCCTATGTTAATAACTTCCCGAACCACCTTGAGAACATCAAGGCCATTCGCAGTCCCGTCAAATATATGGATGAATTGATAAAGGGCTATATTATTAGGAGAGATTAATTATTTTGTATGAAGATGGAGAAGAAAGCCAAAACCTTTCTCAGAATCAGTTTTTCTTTAACAAGATATATTCTAGAGAGAAAAATATATCGTGGAAGGGAATTCGATTTCACGATCTTTGGATTGTGAATCGGCCAAAGCATTAACCAAAATAATCTATTCTCAGAACTCACCAATAAACTTTCATTTGTTGCAGTGGAAGGAGGACATTTTCCATGAATATCATTCAAATCCTTTCCATCAGCGCAATGAATATTTTTAGTACTATTGTCTAATACGTCACAATTGAATTGTTGCTCATCGCCAAATGGATATTTGGTATTACAGGGAACTTCATAGGTACTATCGTTAACTTCTGGATCTAGGAGAAAAGTTTGATTAAACAAATATAGATTTCCGTACTAGACACTTTTGTGACTTCTGATTATGAAAAGCTTCGCTCAAAAATGTATTCCAGTTTATGTAGAATCAACAAATATAACTCATCTACAGAATATTTAAAAATAACTCAACAAAAAAACTGAAAACTTATTCTACTGCAATGAATACTATTGTTCATTAATCGTTTATTTCATTTCATCAAAACTCTGATCTCCTACACAAGAACGACTTTCGTTCAATAATATTGTTTATAAATGTACACATTTTTGTATTTGATTCATTTTGAGTTGAATATGATTTCTTCATAAGCTGAATAAATAAATATACCATATCATATACTATACCATGAACAATATTTTATTTAGAGAAACAAATACCTATATGAGATGATTTTACTTACTTGGGCATTGTATGTAGAGGACATATATTGATATTAGAAAAACTGTAATTTTTAACATATTTTGTGACACTTAAAATTTTGAAGTTTTGAAAAATGACAAATTATTGGCAGAATGATTTCAAAACTCAGTCAACCAGGTAATATTTAGGTTAATAGTAGGAATGAATATGATTAATTATCCAAGAACATTATTATTACTGTCAACCAGATTATTGAATATTTATTTATTAGATAGATAGAATCACTGGAAATTTGCACTTTCATTCATTCACACTGATAACTAATTTAAAAAATCTGTTTAAAATCTGTTTTTCCGTTAACCAGCTGTCGCACCCCCACGAACGACAACCCTCAGAAGTCGAAACTTGTGCGAGCTAAGGACTAACGAGGTCTTACCTTTTAACGTGTGATT
>WOGL01000574.1:0-14077 GCA_015342145.1 Leptinotarsa rubiginosa | reverse complement strand
TTTTATATTACACATATTATCTGCATTTTTCCCGTTAAACTGCAAAACTTGTGCATTTCACTCGTTATTATAAAAAAGTTTTCCTAAGTATGATAAAGCATTTGCGATCAACAAGATGTTGGTTCTGAATACGACCCTGGCCAATTCTTGGGATTTTCAATATCACGTGCGGAGGGCATGTCAATGTTTACATCCACTCTATCTTGGATTTGAATTTGCTTTAGTTCGAAAACAGAAGTTTCTCTTTAAAAGTGTCCAATTTGGCTCACTTTGTACGTTTCCTTCCGGCAAATTGCAAGTGACATATACCTCCTCAGCAACAAATGAATAAAATTAAACTAGCAAATGCATTACCTGCTTAACACGAGCACTGTCACAACCTCTCGCATGCCTAATCCCATCCAAAGAGTAATTAACAGAGAACCCATGAGCCAGAGAAGGACGCTGCCTGGCGTTTACCTAATGAGAGGCAGGCCGCAAGGCAAATGAGATGTAAAGTTAGTGGAAACGCCTAAGCTTGTCGTTAGTCAAAGGAGATGTTAGGCCTTGTGAAGCTTCCCTGATTCTTAGAGACGATTTATTGGTGAAAAGAATTTTCAAAACTTATTGGCGGAAAGAATTTTCACAATGTTTAATATACGGGGTGTATCATAATTGATGACTTGATTTCAGGAATTGATTCCTCGTCATATAAACGTCGAAACAGTGCGCGTACCTTTTGAACGGGACAAAACATCAAGGTCCAGGATAAAAAAGGTACAATTTTCAGTACTTTTCAATGGAAAAAGGCATCTTGTTACATAAGTATTTCAATTCTCTACCTGACATTTTTCTAGATTTGTGAATCGCATCAGCCGTTCCTCAGTAATCAGCATTTTACATTCGTTTCAAGAGTTTGCAAAGAAACGCGAAATATCATAAATAAATATAGTTTAAAAAAACTAAAAAACACGCTTTTGAAGAACATCGAACTGAAAAGTTGAAAATATTTTTTTCAAATAAGCTTGAAACAATAACGAACGAAAAGTACTAGTATTATTGTTCAAAAAGCCCGACGATTATTTCACAACAATACTAGTATTTTTCGTTCGTTATTGTTTTAAGCTTATTTTAAAAATACATTTTCAACTTTTTAGTTCAATGTTCTTTAAAAGCGTGTTTTATAGTTTTTTCAAACTATATTTATTTTTTATAACAGTCCACGTACACAGTTTGCATATACCCGGTTTGCAACACTTCAAATAAACGAAATAGTTTTCTTAAGCGTCATTCATTGTTGTAATCTTACAACACTGATAAGGTCTAATGTGACTGGACTAAAACCCGATCCACAAAGGAAAGGTAAACATTTCATGAAACGTCGGCTACCATCATAAAGCACGGCATCCTGAGCATATTTCAGCGGTTGGATGTATCAGGTGAGCGCTCGCTTATATTTAGATCAAAGTGTTCGAAGAGAAAGGAAAAGTCTTTCAAGTCTTTAATTAGTAACCTAATAGGCCTTAGAAATATTCAGATTAGATTAGGACCCAGACAGATATTAAGTGACGGGAAACTTTATGGGGCGTTCAATGAATTTGAGATACTTGAAATGTTTTTTATTATATCTTCAGAAAACCCGCAAAGGTAATGGTGATCGAAAGAAGGTATTTCTTGTCTCTTAGCGCTCGATGAATTCACAATTAGAGACAAATACGTTTGGAAGTTATTCACTGTAAATAAATCGAACAATTCTTGGTATTCGGTTCTCAATAAAAATAAAGGTTCTGAACATTCACTTCATTGGGTACCTGATCTATTTTTTCTGACGGAAAAACTTTATTGAAAGAAGATTTTAGGTTTGAAAATATAACCTTATTTCCGAATATGTGATTAGGTTATATTCAGAAACAAAGAGACCAATATGCCAAAATGATATATTTTGAAAAGCGGTTGTGTGTAAGTACGTAGTATTTTTGTTATTGGTCCTAGCATTGAATAACTGAGTGGTACTCCATGTTATGAAAGTTCTTCTTTCAATATAACTCAAAAATCACATTTTTCCTGCGTTCATCCGACGTGGATTAAAACAAAAAATATTTCTGTACTCCAATTTATTCACATTTTTGTTTGAAGTTTTCAGTAATACAAAGTCTGATCAGTAATTGTCATCCTTAAAAGGTAACACCAAGTGGAAATTTGGTTCATTCTGGAGATAGTGAAGGAGTAGTATTGAACAGTGCTGTTTTGGAGCAAATCTGTTCTTTATTCAACTCCTCACCCTACTAAAAACTGACAGAAGGTTCAACTTCCACGAAGTTACTAATCTCTTGACGTTCTACCAAAAAGAACAATCACTTCTGATCTGGTGAATTCCTTCTTTCTGTGACTGTTAACGCTGACATCTCAGTCCTCTCTGCAAGGTTGATTAAGGAGGTATTTTTTCCGATATTTACCAATATAACCTACAACTAGAGGAGCAAATAAATAGATCACCGCTCCTTCAGTTATATTGTAGTCAGCTAGAGTACTAAGTTCTCCATGTATGGGCATAAAGGTGTGTCAATCACAAGATAATCTGAGTAACACAGAAATGACAATGAATAGTTTTTAGTCGTGACAATCGTCTGTTGAAAGCGGGCCTTACGCGGTCAATACTATCGTGCTGATATCGATTCTATTCAATATACTGAACGACTCTGAGTATATTGATGGCAACAGAAGATAATAAAATAGGTTCCTGTGGGTATATTGCTATATGAATCAATGGAACGTCTTCAAACTGTTGCCTATTGCTAGAAATCTTAATGTCATTGAAAGTCGGTTCCCATCGAATCCTATCAACCGAGAGAAAAATACTTCGCAATGTCCATAACCTTCCATAATACAGTGAAAATTACCCCAATCAACCTATATTCTCAGGAACTTCAAGGCCGATATGACGCAAGAAAAATGAGCAGCATCAACACTGCCGCAATCAACATACTGGCCACTCCTGAACACCTTGTAAGGATCCCAAGAAATAAGCTCCTTTTTCCCCAGCCAGACTCCTGGGAGCCATAGAAGACCTGACGGAGCAGATTGACGATATCCTCGGGGTGTGCCCACTGGTAATCAGATAGTGGACAGCACTGAAGTGGACACTGGAGACTTACCCCTCCCACCCAGGCCTACTCGAACCTGAACCCGCAAAATCGACCATTGCAATGGAATCGGACCACCCGAATTATTAAAACCCACTGATAACTTAGAATGAGGTAGATGAACTAAGATAGATATACTAGATTGAGATGAATAAGAACAATGGCATGTGAATTAACCCTAGCCCCAAAGAGGCATGACAGCAGGGCCCCCACAGCCAATCTAATTGAAAACCCATGTGAACTAACTGTAATAAACGTCTTGAACTAAACTACAAGAGAATTACTGGAGGCAACTGTCCTCAAAGGACAATCCTGATAACTAGAGGTTCTAGTTTTAACCAGCTGTTTTGCAATGACAGCTGCAGTAAATGACAGCGAATGAAACTCGTTCGGAGATGGATGTCGAAGCTTGACCTTTCAACAAAATACCTTGCGGAGCCTCGTTTATCTTTGATATTCGGAGTCTACTGACGATTCCATAGATGGCGATTTGTCATCGTATCTATTTACTAGAGCTTGTTCTTTAACGGCTATTCAGGAATGCAATTGTACGACTGATGAAATCCATGGCGACTATAAATAGCGCTGTCTAATATTGAATAACGAAGGCATTGTTTTTTGGGCTCTAGATTCAACTAATCGAAGAGTTTCAAGTTCTGTTCCTAAAAAAGTTCTAAAAAAGATTTCAATATACCAATTATTTCCAATTTCTATTTCACATATCTGGGATTCTTCGGAGCGATCTGCAGCAGTACTCCAAATAAATCACAATCAGAATGCTGACACCTATTCCAAGTTAATTAGAGTTTATTTTGATTGTTTTTTATAATTTTAAAGTACGATATACATAGACGTCAACAAGTACACTTCTTCGTTTGCTCAGTCATAGAATTCTTTTTGATAGTGATTGACGTAGAGTGAGAAGAGAGGTACGGACAGAGATGTCTACTTTTAGTAATGACATACTCAGAATCGGTGGACGCCCTCTATTTTTATTTTTGAGGAGACTGGTGGAACAGGTGGTAACATTGCCTGGGTTCTAAACTAAAACCATTTCTATGTGAAAAATGAAATTTTCTGCGCCTGGCTTCACATGAAGAGCACGTAATGGTGATTCAATTAGAAATCATCCATCTGGATAAATTCCAACGTTTGAGGTCTGCCAGATGAAAAGCATAAAAGCATAAGAACCACTGAAAGCATAAAAACAGGAATGAATTGAATAAATTGGACACAACGAGGAGATCGTCTTAAACGTGTCTGGCTGCACAAACCTAGATCTGAAGTGGCTACTGCTGGAGACTGCCGGAGTCCCGGATATCAAGAATAGTCTAGTTGGAGGAGTGTAAAACAAAACCCCTGAGTTTCCTTGATGGTTTCTGGAAATAGGATTTCAATCAGGAGTTGTGCGGTTTAGTGCAAACCCTAAGGTGAGATCTTGTATTTCGTTACTTTTCCTATTGAAGCAACCATTTAAAAGTGTAGAATGATTCTGTAGAATTACTGTAGAAAAATGTAACGGTTCAAATTCAATATCAAGTAATAATTATTTTGTATTCCTTTGTATATCTTCACAAACCCTATTGGAACTCTCAAGTAAACTGTATTCATTTTTTTAAAGGTATGCTTTCAGTGTCTCTTATTCCGCTGTAACTGAGTTGATCTACAGTGACAAGTGTTGAAAAGGAGTACGAATGAAAGCTTCTCTTGGTAACCTTTTTCAATGGAAAAAAACAAGCACTACAGGGAAATGCTCAAGGCGCTCTCAGAGCGGTGCCTGCGCGAAAGTAGCCATTTACATTGGATTTGAATCGCTAGAGATTGAATTCATTTGGAAAACCGTTCTCAGGTGGTTTATTCCACATAAGCGCAGTTCTCCAGATGAAGGAGAAAACCGATGCCTGAGTTTCTGTGGCATTGAATTGAACCTGGTTACTTTCACCCCAATTGGAAATCACTTCTAGATCCTCATTAAGGTATGCAACCTCCTGCTGCCGGTGAAGATGTGCCTCCGTAGCCGATGTCCTAGAATCCAAATAGAATGACGAGACAAGTGTGCTGTCGTCAGCAAAACAATATATTAGATTCTTGTTTTTTTCTAATAAGTCGTTGATATACAATAAAAAGAGAGTTGCAGACAATATGGATCCCTGGGGAACACCAGCGTTGATGGTGGCAGTATTCGAGAGATATCCTTCGACAGCCACTTGCAGGGAACGTTCTTTCAGGAAGCTGGAGACCCACACACAGAAATGATCTGACAAGCTATAGCATCGAAGTTTGTCCAGCAAACCCTCATGCCACACACGGTCAAAGGCCTTAGAAATATCAAGCGCAATCGATTGAATTTCTATAGAAAATCAAGAACTGAAATGCACTCTTGCCTCCGTAAGTCAAAAACTAGTCATTCCAACTGGGCACAAGTACTGCTTTCTTGCTCCAAATCAAGAAACTAGTAAAGTAACGGCATACACTGTAAATTAAGGGCAGATATTTCATCGATCCAGTTAATTCAAAAGGCACGTTTTCGGCCAACCGGTCCACCACAAAATCTAATTTGTCTATACCTGAGTGTACTGCCAACTCAACTATTCCAGTGGCATACCCGAATTATTTTTGTGGTAATTAATGAATTAGTTTATGTTCTTCGCTTGGGAATATTGATGTTCTGTTGTTCTGCCCGATGAATGCAAATGAACGCCTTAGTCGATTCCAAACTATCGATACGTGGGCACATGAACAAATTGCCTGTAATTTTCTATTGCAACGAGGCTGTATCGATGGCAGTAAGTGTGCAAATATATTGATGATGGAAATTTGCCTTCCAGCATGTCAGGAAATGAGTTTTTCTGAGCGCATATAACGTAACCGTGCATGACAGGTGAAGTGTCGTATGTTTGAAGAAAGAGTTTTGTGGAGAGAAAATTGTTGAGAAAATACTCTTTTTGGTTTTCAAATTCTTCTTTCGTATATAAAAGAAAGAGAAAACTTCAATAGGAAAAAAGCTATGGCTTAAGTTTGGGAGAAAAAATTATTCTTGTGAATGAACTTTCATAAAAATATTTTTCCATTCATTACTGTATTATTTCCAATGGATCAGTTTTATTTAGTTTGATTATGAAACACAGGTGTATCATCTTAGAAAGGAAAAGTAAATTTCATTTGATTGTTAATTTTTAAACGGATTCATGGATTCCATAACAAATCCTGAATTGAGAAGAAAGAACATTTGCTTCTATTCTGTGAAATCAAAAAACAACTACTTTTTCAAATCATTATTCATTTGAACAAATATGATTCCCAACTATATGTCAACATAACTAGTAACATTTTGTAATTCAATTCATTGATACCGAATGAATAAGATACAAATATGAATCAATAACATTGATATTTATGACAAATATGTCCTAATATTTTGTAAACCGATATTAACAAGGTCAAAGGAGAATCTGCTTGTGTGTAACTCAAAATAAATTGAAAGGTTCACCCCGAAAAATATATTGAATATAAACTGTGGATTTTTATATATCAAATAAATTCAGATGTACCTTGGGAAGACTGACGTTTAGGTAAATAGTGCTAATGTACTTGCTTAAATTTGCCGCGGATTTTGATATATTTATTTTTCAGAACGTGGAAGTTTATAATCTCAAATAAGTTCAATGAAATTTGTTCTGCCCTTCTATGTTATTACACTACACCTCATTACCTATCACATAATGGAAATAAATTAATCTGGATCTGGATGCTTATTCAATATTCATTTTCTCAACTTTTGAATTGATGTCGGAAAATGTAAATCAATTAATCACAGGAAAAGCATTGTTACTAGTATTTTGTCTATTATTTCTTCCTCAGATTAATTGTTCCTCAATTGTTTCAAGCCCCGAACTGAACTGAATTTAATTACTTTATCTTCATTAGGAAGCCAAATCGAAAATATTTTCATTTATTCAATTCCATGTTCCACCCTCTGAGAAGTTTGATCTGATTTTTTTTTGCATATGCCAGGAAGCGAATCAGATATCAAATATAAAAATATCATCAAATCAGCATGTGAACAAACAGTTTGAGTGGCAAATCAAAAGTAAACAAAGGATCAGAAAAAAAAGTTCGAGAAGCTTTACTATGAGAAGGCAATATGAGAATTATTTGTTACTACTAGTGGAGATTTGATCCTTGTGGAATATTTGAAAAATGTAGCAACTTTGTTCCTTGGTTTATCTACTAATGATACTTAACGCTTATAACTGTAATATTTCGAATTATTGGCTAATTAACCTAATACTGGCATAGAAGTTTCTCAAAAATGATTCACCTTTAGCCAACTTGTCTTTGTGACTTCGGTAAACAAAAGCTTTTCTCAGTTTATGGAAGTAAGTAGCAACAAGTTTAAAAGGAGCTTTAAAAGCCCTATGATATGCCGTGTCAATGCCATCAAGAATGACATCCCACCAATGCTTATTATCCAAAGATAAACTCAATAAACCGTTACAGAGTCCCAAATTGTCAATTTATTTGTAAATTACTTAAATCGCTTCATTCGTAGCGTTTAACCAATAAAAGTAAATGGCAACGCAGTAAGTCATTACGCGTCTACTGTAACACGACGGGTGACGATGCGCGGGGGTGTACGGGCGGTCTAAGCAATGAAGCGCCATCGCCGAGAACGCGACCCGAACACGGCAGACGCATGAGGGCAGACGTGGTTGGGGGTTGTGTTACTTTTGCGAATTTCCTTATAGGTAACATAATTCGATTCGTGAAGCTATTCATTACTTAGTGCAGTTGGCATATTATTTTAATTTTAGTTACTGTATTTTCAAAGTGAAAATATAAATTAATAACTGTTGCCCGCTCTTATACTAACGTACAGCCAAAGCTACTGAACCTAAAATCTTGAAATATGCAGGTAGGTTTTTTGTATAGCGTAAATAAGCATCATGAAAGAGTATCAGAAATTTTTCCCCCCAGGGGAAAAATAGGGATTTAAATATTGTTGAATTTCGTCAGTTTTGAAGTTGGAAACTTGAAGTTTTTGGTTGATAAAAAAAGATTGTACCTATTTGTTTCAAATGGCCTGTTACGAAACTTAATGCGACAAACCAAATTCTACGCAGGCGAAGCCGCGGGCAACAACTAGTCACATATATAATCATAAGACATATTATTTAGCTCCGAAGCTAGCGTAAAACATATCCGCTAACATGAAGATAATGTGTAATCTAATGAATGAGGTGACGAGTTATTTTTCTGCTGATGAAACCAGAAAGTTCAACACAGCACAGCAATAACGATGAAACTGTTAAAGAAGGATGTGACTTTATATTATAAAAATTAAGGAGCAAAACTGTTCCAACGACCAACATCTCCCCTAACAATTGTAATTTCCTTTGGAAACTTTTTTTCTTCTGCATGAAGGTGTATGTCAATAAAATGTTTTCGAAAAAATGTTCGTATCCCAAATCTTTTGTACATTTTACTGCAACATCCCTTGAATCATTAACTATTTCATATGCTTTTCATTATCTAGTAACCGTAAAGTCTCACAGAATGGAGTGAAAAGGTGCAAACAAAATGCATCTAGTAATTAGTGTTTTCAGTTTGTTTCTCAGATTACATATTATATTCAAGTATTCCTTCTGTAAGAATCTTCTTTGCATATAGATGGGTTTTAATAGTTGATTCCTACCTAAGTTCAACCGGTTTACCTAAAAGGCCACTAAAGAGAGTTTGTTGAGCTTAAAATCATCTACAGTAGAAATCGACATGATTAAACGAGATTGGATGAAAACGTGTATGTCACAGCTACTTTCTGGGTGTGTAAGTGTAAAGAATTGGAGACCTAATAATTTTTATTTACGACATTGATCAAGTATGGTAATTGAGTATCGTGAATTCACACGAACATTCAGGTATGGTGAACAGTCTTTGTTGGGAAGTAATATTCAAAAAGACAATTTCTTCCAACTTCTCACTTTCCTTTTTGATAATGCATATTCTCCTTTCAATGATAATATTTAATAACAAACTTTTGGTACTCCAAGGAGATCCCAATTTTGGCGGCATATGTTATGGATGACCCGCTAGATTTAGTCTTACAGGTATTTCCTTCAACTTTTTTCATAAAGAAATTTGTAGATGACATTATTTAATAATAATAATAAATGTATTCATTGTTTACAACTAATAAGGTTCAATAGTTAATGAACAGTATGGACAGAAATAATAATGAGTTGAAAACAAAAGGCGAAGTTCAATTTTTATAACGATAAATCGTTACTATTTGCTCTTCCACTCAACCTCAAAAAGTCGCTGCGGTGTTATAAGGGCATTATTATAAAATAATCCGTTCTACTGTGATCAAGGCATGGTATGATAAGGATAATAATAAAATAGATCACTGAGTTTCAAATAAATATTTCTTAAATCTAATTTGAAATCGCTGGAACCCACTCGTTTTGATTAATTCAGGAATATTAATATAGATTGCGCAAACTTGATAACTGAAACTGCGTCTGAAAAGTTCAAGTCGAACTTGATATTCCCTAAAGATGGAATATCTGAAATTGTTCATGTTTTCAACAGTTATGACCCCTACATACAGTTTAGCATCCAAACAGAAAACGAAGAACGATGAGTTCCTTTCCTTGACACTAAGTTCATCAGAACACCGGAGGACACTCTCCGCATTGATCGGTATGGTAAATCTGTTAGTTCTGGTAGGTTTCTTAACTACTTATCGTTCCATAAACTGGCGACGAAAATAAATTTGGTCAAACAAGTGAAAAATCGCATTCTCCAGATTTCCCATCCTTCGTTTCAGCCAAAAAACCTCAATATTTCATACCAATCATTTATAAATAACTCCTATCCAGATCCTTTGTTCAAGAAGATCTTTTTTAGCACGTCTTCTATTGCCGTTCAACTTCTTATCAATAATAACCATCTAGATCAAATTCCAGTACAGTCTAATAGTACTACAAATGAGCCTAATATACCCTAAGTTCCCATATTGTTCTCTTCTTTACCTTACATCACACGAATCCTCACTTTGCATAATGAGGGCCAATTTATTGATTTCCATCACATTTATCAGCGTTTATAGAGTTCATTCCACATTTACCGATTTCTAACCTTTCAAAGAAACCATTTAAAAACCTGCCATGTACTGGCCTTATTAGTTTGAAGCATCCCTCACTTATTCTGTGGCCGTTTCAAGTATTCCTCACTTATTCTGTGGCGATTCTCTATGACAAGCTTAGCAACACTGGAATGTTCCTTGTATCGAGCTATTAAAGTTCGATCAGTTTGACTGACATATCTTTTATCACCATCCTCATAGCTTAATTCATAAATTTCAGAACTGTTGTCTTTCGGACTGCCCAACACTTGTAGGTGAGTACGAGCAGTTTTGAAAGATACTTTCATATTCAATTTTTCAAAAATTTTAACCAATCCGTTGGTATATTTTGGTTAGTATAGAAAAACTATGAGTTTTGAGTCTTCATCTTCCTGAAAAGTCAAGCATTTGCGAAGGCACTTGCTATATTTTCTCTTCCCAATTCTCTTACCAACTATGTTTGCAGGTGATAACAGACGGTTTTTAATGACGTTATTAACTGAATTTTGTTTACCTGTGACAATTTTTACCTGAGGCAAAGCCGGTTTTCAGATTAGCGTACCCACATTGGCACATTACCTAATATAGTTGTATTTCAGTTCGTTGTATGTTTGAAAATGTCCTTGTAGGATGAAACTGTAGTAGTTACAAATACAAGTGGTATAAAAACATAGAATGTTTCAATTCTCAATTTTCATAATATTGTAACAAATTGAAGAATTAACTGTCTCAAACAAATTTATTTCTAACAACATTTCACTAATCACAAACTAATTTATTTACAACACTTAGCAACTAACACTTAATTTAGTTCCACTATTTGAATTTCTTGTTTAGCCGCTCGATTCTCTTTCTGAACTGCCCTCTTAGGTCGGGAAGCCAGGCTTATATAATGTAATGGTTCTTTCTAGAAATCTGTAGTCGGTTCGGTACTCGACTACAGTTTTACCGGCGGTTGCCGGCTGCATTCTTTCATGGTCATGTGTTTGTCACATGATTCGACCGGTGTACTGGTCAGAGGCGGCTTCAGATTCGTTACAATATACTTGATAACTTTTTCTTGATATCATATCTTTCGTTGTTCGAAGGAAACGTGTCCAGCTCATGCCCCGCCATTTTTTGTTGTGGGCAATGGTGAGATCTGTTAGGGATATATCTGAAAGTGCTAGTTTTCTTTCTAAACACATCAAATTCTGAACCCCTATCTAAAACATCCAAGAATGGTAACTCTTCGTTATTTTCAATTATATAGATACGTGTACTTTATATTTGGGGATATGTTATTGAGACAAGTAATGATAATGTTGAATTGAGCTACTTGGTGACAATATAAGATATTTCAGGCACAGGAAATATTCTGGAAGACCGTTGGAACACAAATTATAGAAGTTGAAGATTTTCCATACATACGGTATACTCAATGGTGGCAACATTTTCTTAAAAAATTATCAGTTGGAATTCTAGACAATAATCAACAAAAAACCAAACTAATGAACATCTAAGGGAAAGTTTATATTTAATTCTTTGAAGTTGCCCATTGTCGAAATTGAAGTAGCCTTTCATATTGAATTATTTCATAATTATCCCACTTCTGAAGAACTTGTAGCTCGCCTAATGAAGCTGACTTATTTGCGGAGTGCATATTTAATTCAGTTCGTTAGTTCAGTCGGACTCGAATTGCGGGATATTAATAGAGTCATAAATAATATACCAGCACATTCAGAAACATCCCGTTTTGATATACCGAGAGTGTTAATAAAAAACATCGAAATACATGGCTGAAGTATTGTTTACGAAATAAAATTAACAAACGTTGATATTTTTACTACTGGATTCTAAGGAAATTAACAAAGTAGACATAAGTTATTTAGATGATAATAAGTGTTTTTATATAATTTTGGAAATGAAATAACGCATGTATTTATGAACTAATCAATAATTCGTCAAGATAATATCAAGAAAAAAGGATGAAAGTCAGCCCTTATACTCTTTGAAGCATGGAATTTTCTACCAACACAAAAATATATAAAAAAATATTGTCATTTTACAATCTTTGAAAACTTTTTGCCCTAGAACGAACATTGAAGAAGCGACTTCTTCAAACAAAAATGAAATCGGGAATCGGGAAATCTTTAAATGTGTGTATTGCAAAAAAAGTTTAAAATTTTGCACCAATGTGCTCTTCAGTCCCAAGCTACAATGGTAAGTTGCATCATTTGAATAAAGAAAACGAATTGAATAACACGAACACGAGTACAAATATGAATGAAAAAATAATACATCAAATGAATTGGTACAGTATTGGCATGCTTGTCCTACATGCATAATTTTTTCAGAGTAATACGACTAGGAATTGTCAAAAGTAGAATTTTTTCATGAAAATTGGTATTTCTGTGAATCTAACTGATGAACAACTCAGTGAACATACTTTAGAAGTTATTAATGAGACTTTGTTATAAATAACTCTTAGCTCTTGACTTGGGATGTATGGATACATTACCAGGGTACGAAATCAAAAGGTTCAATCACCTATACTGAACATTCCATGTCATTTTTAATCAACTAGATTCACATAAAAATGAAATATTCTATAAAACCTATGAATTGCGTCAGACATACGAGTTATGGCAGATACCAGTATCCTATTGGAGTTATAAAAGTACCGATAGTACTTCATTTTATAGTTCCACCTGTCGAATAAATTGAGATAACAGCCTCGACTTCTTCGGGTGTCCCCATAAATAAAAATCCTGATGACAGATATCAGGCGAATATTCATCTCGTGAATAGCGAGCCTCATTTGAATACCCATATATATGTGGGTGAAGGAACCCCACTAACAGGCAATCCAGTCATTAAAATTTAACGACTCCGAGATTGATTTTTTTGCACGGAAGGACAACGGCACCTTGAATACCCGCAAGGTTTTGTTTTCTCATTTTGTTCGACAATTCATCTTTTCACATGTAGAACCTGGGTAATTGGGAACGATATAATACTCTTCAAAATGATTGATGATTCATTTGATTAATTATGTCTACAATATCTTTCACAGGCAAAATCATCTTTATTTCGAAAGATAGAACGATGATCCAAAAACTAATGTAAACTAGATCAAAAAGTCTACCATGAAACATGAGAAAAAGCTAGCAGTCTCACCCGAACCCTTCTTCATTTCAAAATGACAATGCGTTTTCATACTTAACAAAAATAAAAACAATTCAAAAATGACATAAAGAAATCTTGCAGATTGGGGTGTTACTACAAAATCATCCTCGCAAACCAATAGCCTGCCAATTGAACTACGTAGACCTGAAGAAATCAATTAAACGTGGTAGGACATTCAATAGTAAATAATAACACTTTCATTCTACAATAATAATAAATTGAACGCTCCTATTAACTTCTCCCTCACCGATATATATGATGATGATATTTTGACTGCTATCAAACAAAATAAAATGTAATGCTTTAGTATTAACAATATTGACAATATATTGTATTGTATTGACACTATAAATATCAAGATGATTTCTTCAGTAATACCACAGTGTATTGACGGAGTTAAACATATTTTCAACGAGTCCTTCAGACAGGGTCTTGTTCCAGATGTTTGGAAGGTTGCTAATATAATTACAATTCCTAAAAAGAATGCACCTACCACGTTCAATGACCTACGCCCTATCAGCATTCTGTCCTCGTTCTCTAAAATATTCGAGAAAAATGTTTCCCGTCAAATAAGAGCTGCTCTTGAAGAAAATCAAATACTCCCGTACGAGCAGTCTGGGTTCCGCAAAAAACACGAAACGCAGACTGCCCTCTTAAAAGT
>WOGL01000573.1:0-14055 GCA_015342145.1 Leptinotarsa rubiginosa | reverse complement strand
GCAGATAAAAAGGAATATGTGTTTGTCTTCAGGAAATTATTAAATGTTTCGTCATTTTGTAGTAGGTGAAGATATTGACTTCATATTCTAGGATTATAAAGTATTCGTCAGGAGCTTCAAAATGGTGTGTCACAAGACCCCCCTTTCTATTTAATTTTTTTCCCCAGTTGGCGCTGAGTCGTCATCTTGAAAGTTTCATCTATCAGTTCCACTTCAAAATAAAGTATTCATGCATTAATTTCATTATTCCAAATTTCAATTTTTTAAGTTGACCCTTTATGAACAAAAGGGGGGGACATTAAAGAAATGCACTGTACATATGTATTCATGTGTATAAATAAAACAAATTTCAGTTACATTTATGTATTACCTAAGTTTTCAGTATATTAACACATATAGAGATCATAACATGGAATACTAGATAAATTAAACCTCATGCGCAGTCTATGATTTTTGTGGGTTACTTGTGTATTCTACACCAACATTGTATGTAACTTTTTGTAGTATGTATATTTTTTCAGTGAGAATAAACGATATTATTATTATATGTGGTAGTTTGCTCTTGTGAGTTTTGTAGATATTTTGCTGACTTCCTTACGAAATGTTTCGATCAAAGTTCGTAATTTCATCTCTCTTGGTATCTCATTATTACCACCAATGACAAAAGTCGAAACTACATTTTGACCAATGCCTTCCCATTATCAAACTTCAATCTACCCCTATCGGGGATGGTTTACCTTCCCATCAGAATATTTCGAGCCAACTCCATAATTTCAATTCTATTTGTTGTTATTTTCGTCACCAGAGAAAAACGTTGGAACCACCCTTTTTGTCAGTGATAGTAATTATATGTTTATGAAAAGGGCGTGTAATAATAGTATTTGCCCTTTGATGTTCTCTTCCAACAAGGATAGCTTTGAAAATAGTCCATTTGAAACAGAGCACCATCTAAGTTCGAAAAAGTGTTTCACCAACGCCATTAAACTGAAAACTTTTGTAAATGGAACGTAAGTGTCGCTATTATCTTATAGATGGCGGGATATGTCATGAAAATTAATGTTTAAAATGCAATTATAATCAATAACCTAAGACAATATTTAATTTATTGGAGTTGCATATTGTATTATTGTAAGTATTATTGGTGTTAATTTGAAAAGAAAGCAGCCTCAATTATTTTTTTTATAAAAGTTTAAAAAAAAGGAAATCAATTTTATTAACGAAACAGGCACATATTTTCAATTCAAGTGCATTTTCCCTCCGACATGGATGAAGATAACAAAATCTCAAACGAAAACAGCATAATTTTGAAGGTCGGGTTGTTTTCAGATACTATATCAAAGTAGAAATGAAACTCATGTCACAATAATTTCAGAGGTTTTTTTTTCAGTGTGGTGACGTTGTTGTTAGATAGAATTTGGGACCGCTGGCAAAAATGAATCATTCAAATCACTTTTCCCTCATCAGAACAAAAATGCTGTCTCTCCTTTGGTCAGCAGATGACCAAGATTGGATGGGCTATTAAGATTTATGAATCTACGGGATCTAACTTTTGAACAGGAATGAAATGAGAATATAGTTTTTCAATAATGAAGTAAAGATCATATTAGGGATGGAAAGGGATCAGTGAATAACAATACGAGAAGTAAAAAAGCTTTACAACATGTTACTTTAGTCAGCATTTCTTCTGAAGTGAAAACGTCAATTAGGAAACTGTCAACCTTTCGTTAATTTCAGTTCTTATGAAAACTTCGTTATCAAAAAATTGATAAAAATTCAACGCCCTCCATGGTATTAGCAAGGAAAGTAGTTGTTTTCTTTCATTAGTTCGGACTTCAATTGTCTGAACTGAAAAAGAAAAAATTAAAAAATGAATAGCTGAAAATAACAATTATATTGAGCAGAAAAACCTGAAATTAAATAATAGAGAAATAAAATATAAGTAAAAATAGAACAATTGAACGAAAATTGAAAAATAAAAAGTTAAGAGATTCCAAGCCAAGTTAGTTTACGACGTTTCGATTGTTAGTATCCACAATCGTCTTCGGGTGATGACTGGACTGATTCCTCCGAAAGATGACTATTTATGGGTCATCTCTCTTTTTCAGAAAAAATGGCACATAAAAAAGTCCAAGAGAAGACTACAGAAATTCTTGACGAGGTAACAACCCAAAATTCACCTCTTACTCATTCTTCATTTCAATTTACTAAATCTAAAATAACAAATATCTTTAATATAAATCACGAATCCGTAACCGACGTAATACCCCAAGAAATATTAATAACCCATATTCTTCCCAGCCTTATCGTTCTAGTTGATGAAGTTTCTAATTTACTCGAACTGCTTTTGTCAAAACGGCGTATTAATTTATATAAAATGCTCCCAGTAAATCTTCACCGTTCTCAGGACTCGGGTCACAACAATCGCATTTATCATCCTTTTGCAGAAACAATTACTTAGTATCGTAATCCACTCGCACAGTGGAAAGCGTCCGGCGGATATGAATGACCCCTTGTTTTTACATCGCAGGTTGGGTTGACCACCTCCGAAGGACGATAAGGCCGTATTGATAGCCGTATACAACCAAAATGGTGAACTGATGAAGTGTGAAGGGAAGATGATGACTTTTTGAGTAATAATAATAATAATAATAATTGTCTGGATGCGGAGGTTTATAGTGTTCTAACAGAAGAGACTAACATCTGGCAAATCAACACCGTTGTGAATAGCGTCGTCTAATCACTGCCTTGATAGGATACAAATGCTAGTGGCTGGTGAGAAGTCACTAGTGAGGCGAGCAAGAAGTATCGCGGAAAACCTCAGGTTCCGTGAAACAGTGTTCAAGCCCACCAGGAAAATACAACAACGCCTTATATCTGCGAAAGACAAAAGACATCCACTATCAGCTGCGGGAGTATATCGTATACCATTCACCAGCGGAAAAGTTTCTCCATGGGTACAAGGCTAAATGACATCGAAGAAACTGTAGATTAGGTCAAATAGACCTAATCTACAATAGCGAAAAACGCGCTCAGTGATGGAAAGCACACGATACTGTTTGAAGATGTGAAACTACTTGCCCCCGATCATGGATACCACAATCGGCTTGTACTGGAAGCCATAGAAATCCATAAACATACGGAAAACTACCACAGAAAAAGGGAGGCGGTAACGCTTAACTGGATTTGAAATACTTATACTAAAAGATGTTGAAGTGGTAACAGCGCAATGCAATATTACGTCATCGATGGGCCAATAGCTAATAGCAATCGGCCAATAGGAACGCAACAAGAGAGGCGGACTACCTGAGTTAACATAAATGCAACCTACGAACTCGAAACCACCAGTCATCGGTGAATAATCAAGATGAATGAACCTCTGAAGAAGCCAGCCACTCGTGCTGGCGAAACGTTAGGATACAGTTCCATGATGAAGATAGTCTGTGAATGAAAGGACTATAATTTGTATAGAACGAAAAGGCATACTGAATGATGAATTCGGGTTCTTTATAAAATTATTGAGATAAATCAATGAATGTTATGATGTTTTCTTGTGAATTTGGTATTAGTTATTTTGGTTCAATGTTATTTACACATCTAATGGTGAAAATAAAAATATGAGATTTATGAAATCAACTCAAGAATCTTTATTATTTGCTCGATAACTACATCTAACATTTTACATCCAACAGTCACACTGTTGAGTGTAAAATATTTTGAACTCATCTGTAGCTAATAGGATACAAATCTGTTAAAAAAAGTAAAACGAGTATAAAAAGAATGAAGAGAAATACGTTAATTCGATTACTGACATATTTACGTCCATATATTGAAAATCCGAATCAGTTTAACAATGAAATGAGAAAACTAGATGAACTTTGCAAAAACAAAGACGAATTTCTGGAGGTGTATTATTTACTTCTTTTTCTGGTAACAGGCAAATGCGGGTATTTTCTGGGAAAGATATTACCATTGAAGTCTCGTATTCATCAAAATTATGAAATTTGAATCATGTTTCGTTCCAAATTTCGAGCAAGAGCATTTTTCGAAATTCCCAAAAAAAAAAAATTATTTTTTGAGGACTTTCGAAAAGAATGTCAAATTTGACAGGTTCAGAGTACCTACCACATGACAAAAGGAAAGAGACTGTTTTTTACTCACTTTACTCAACTAACTGCGAAGTCAAATTTTCATTATATCTATTGATAAAAAAACTTCCAAATGTCGCGAACTGTTTGTAATTTCAGTTACTTTTTCTGATTTCAGTTAGAGCGCCCGTACACGAGCCACATTTTGCGGTCGGATCGACCACAAAATTACAGTCGCGTTCCAGCGAACTCAAGCCGCCCATAAGAAATACTGTACTTCACGTACACGGGCGTTCACAAAAGTCAAAATTGGCGTCTGCTGTCAACTTGCTGCTGATCTCCGCCGAGATGTCATCGCGGCACCCGCCGTACACGAACCACAAACTTGCAGTCGTACCCAACCGCGTACACAGTTGTACCCAAATTAATAACTCGTGAACAATAGGGAGTGAAAGGACGTCTCCGATATGGAAAATAGATTTGATACCGATACATTTATCGGTGAAATTCAAAATCCCTGCATATGACACCAAAAAACTGCAACTGCAGTTGCCTCAACTGCAAGTGCGGTTTATATGACCGCAAGTCGACCACAAAAATGTGGTTTGGTCAACCGCGAAGTGCAATCAACGTGGCCACAATGTTGTGGTTGTCTCAACTGCAAATATGTGGTCCGTGTACGGCCGGACTTACAGTCTCAGAATTAGATTAAAAACCTCGAGAAACATGACAAGCGACTTTCCTCAATATTCCTGTTTACATATTATACATATTCTGAAAAAATGGTAGAAAATAATGAACCATTTCAAGTATAGCTTAACAAGTTCTTCATTATCACACAAAGGATTTGAAATTTTGTTTTTGCAACAATCCATAAGATCATATCATTAAAAATATTTCCTACAACATGCAAACAATGAAATAAAATAAAGAAAATATAATTCTACCATAAAAAAACTAGAAAGCATTGCAATAACAAGAAGAAAACATTTTCGAATACATATTCATTTATCAACACCGAGTCAGTCATTTTCCAAAATAGAGATCCCCACATTCAATTGAAATACGGGTGCGGCCTACCCCAAACAAGATGCATAAAAATATAATATAGTGATCAAAAAGGGATAACCTATTTTGCCAACAAAAATCCTAAATAATTTTTCTTTCATCCAAACGGTTCTCAGTTTATTAATTTGTTAAAAAAGTTTTAAAAAATGCTACACCCTTACATCTTTCAAGTCAATCTGGCAAAATAAATACTTCTTATTTTTGATATTTTTTTGGAAAATGCATTCTTTCCAGTCATAAATCAAAAATTAATATGTCCGTTAACATCAAATATTTCTAACTACTCTTTACCCAAAATAATTTCTGAGAGTTGTACTTTGTAGTAATGTTTTTAATAAGCTTCATTTCGCGTTTCTTATGAATTATTCAGTTTATATCATTTTCGACAATAAATATTTCTTTGTTGAATGAAGTGTTTTTAGATTAAATTCAAGAGCAGCTTCTTAGTGAAATATTTTGCTATTGACGATAAACTTCGCCTTTAGTTTTAATGTCACCTATTTGTAATCTAATTTCCGTTTTTATTGTAACATGTCATTTTAGACAGTTAAGGTCAGTCAATATTATTATTTATTATATCATAGTCAAATAGAAATTATTCAAATGGAATTAAGTATTACAGATCAATTAAGGAATCAGCAATTCTGAATTCAGATGTGAAGTCAGACACCGACCATGTAGCCGTTACTACGTGGTAGGAAATCATAATGAAGAAAAGAGAATTGAACTAGAACATCCTTCTACACAAAAAAAATAAGATGCAAAAACCACGTGTGATGACAGTAAAATAATAGAAAAAAATTGGGATATATGAATGGAACTTCATCTAAAAAACTGCTGATGATTACAGTGTGAATATAATCAATAATCTAGTTGAAAACACTCCCGAAACAGGAAGAAATGGTGTGGATATTATATTTGTAAGAAAAGGACGAAATCTTCTCTTTCTTTTATACCATTATCTCAGATTTGTAACATGTGAACTATTTTTAAAAAATCCATCAGCAGTGGATCTGTATGACATTCTTTCAAAAATTATGAAGCAGGTGGATGATCTTTGAAGTGGTGCACCTGCTCACTTGGTAAATTGTACCAATGAAAGAGATCATTATGAAATATGTGCTGAAAAATACAATGATCAGCTTTTCAGAAAATTCAAAATGTTTAAATGATCGTCAATTTGGTTTCAGGGATATCCTACTAAGGCAATAACAGATATCAATCATGATATAGCACAAATGAAATTAAACAGGTCATATAAAAATACTATATCCAAGTACAACTCTCAGTAATTAAACATAAAAACGATTTGATATGAATTATCAAAGAAAAAAGTGTATATTTTTTATTAACCTAAATGTATTTGCGTAGTTTTTTTACTTCAACGTTTTTGTTAGTAATGAAGTATGTATCATAGAGATTTGGGCTTTCGCGGCCATCTTTTGAAACTGTTCATTGTTTCGGATTGGAAATCACCAATCTTGGACTTCTAAAGATGCCAGCGAAACGTCAGGAAGAAATTTCAACAGAAGACGGCCTACAACACGAAACGACAAACAGTTTCATATTGGAGATCGTTCATATAAAAAATGTAAAGCTCATTATTGGCAATGAGGAAATGAATTGATTTCAGTAGGTTTTATGTCAACACCATTTTTTGGTCGGTCACATTGTATTTTTATGCTCCTTACGAGCGGTAAACCACTCGCCTAAAAGAAGTTATTGATGTATAGAAAAAAAATGTGAGTAGCGGGAAGAGCTTAGAATTGTCACACATTTTTGTTGAAATGGTTTATTTTTGCTGAATTATGTTCAACCAGATATGTGCTCCTTTCAAAAGTATATATGTATTTCCATGTCGAAAAAAATTGAGCAAAATGGGTATTGCCACAATGATTTTACTCTACTTTGACTGAGGAATAGAATGTAGCCGACATATTGTAGAGATAGCTAGTCATTAAACAAATTCACTTTGATTTATTTATTACCTCCGAAAAAAATTTAAAATGTAAGAATAATGTTTGAAAAAAAAATTAGTCACATAAGCAGTGAGAAACTATAAAACAAGAGTAATCTGTAACAGTATATTCAACTAACACATATCCTTCTTAAAATCTAATTGACTACAAATTGTTATTTGAAGGTTAGAAGTGAGTTAGTGAAATTAATTTACAAGTGAACAAAAGCAAGCCTACAGCCATAGAACATATCAAATAAGCATTATTTACATACCAGGGCGCATCGTTCGACATCCGTGATGGATCCAGTGGAAACTGAAGAAAAGGTATAAGTTTTACATACTTGCTCATTGCAGAAAGTCGTATCTCATATCAAAATCAGTTACTGAATCTAAGCCAAAATATGCTTCATTAGTATAAATTGTCACAATTCGTCCACAAAGATTTGACCATTATCAATTAATATATAAGGTCCCAAAAAGTGAGGAACACTACCATTGGAGTAATCTAGGGAGTATTGTGCCTTCATTAGAACTAGTTAAAAGTCGATCATCAAAAACTGAGAGCATATATTAGTCTAAGCATTGAAAACTAAATACATGCACTGGCCATACAAATGACCCTTGAATTTTAAAATTATTTTTTATAGATGTTTTGGTATTTCTGTTTACGTTACCGTAGAAGTGACATACATTTCTTGATAGAAGAATTGCAAAAAATCAATCAAAAATTATCAAAAGAAACTCTTCACACAAGTGAATTTCAAATGTTTCAAGTATAACGATGTGTGACATAACTCAAAACATGCAGTTAAGGGCAACTTTCAGAAACAGACCAAAGCTTTATAATAATTTCCAGTCTTTATGCAGTGATAAACTGTTTGTGCAGTTACTTTAAGGAATTTCGGATCTACCTCAAAATTTATAAGAAGACAAAATTATATTTCATTTTGAATTCGCACGTTGAAAATTCACTAGTTAATCCTCAATTCGCCCTAGTCTCAACTAAAAGTGGCCATCCTTATAGAGGAGACAGCTAGTTAACAGAAAAATCAATTTTTAAAGTTATTTTCAGAAATCACTTGAAATTACATTGCTGAATACTGAAACTCTTCTCCATAACTTTCATATCCATTGCTATTGAAGTTTGTGAGACATTATGACAAAATTCAGCCACTTTACTATTAAAATAATACCTAATCTTTTTTTTGTTCACTGAAATTTACAAATGGTAACCCTGAACCACCCCATTGAGTGAAGCCAATATATGGCATAGAAAAATAAACTAAATCAACCATTTGATTCTCAGAAAGCATTTTATTTTTCTTCTTGGTGCAATCAGAGAGATAAAAAAGCAGTAAAAGCAACTACAACTGAAAACTGAAACTACAGTTCAAAAGAACTGATTTGATACATATGGATACCATTTAAACTGGTATACCAGAAGATATTTCAATAAAAATAGCGCAATAATTAAATGTTGTCTTTGTCAAACCTTAGCAATAACTACCTCAAAAATGTAGAAAACAGTTCAGTTCATCTTGTTTGAAAAAAAAGTGTTACAGAGGATCCCTGATAGTACTTTGAATTTTATTTAATATATCTTCTGTACGACCTAACATCAGGTTTTTCAAATATAATTATATTGTACCGAGACAAAGATGCAGTTGACAAATATACTTACTATCTGATTTTCCACTACTGAAGTCTGTGCTATGAGTTTTAACACCCATTCCACTAAACGAATAATCACCCTGTGAATAATCAACTCGTTATTAAGACAACGATATTACAAAACAAACCGACAGTGAATGAGTCAGTAATTTTTGCAAAAAAAAAACATCTATGCTGCTGCTTTCTGATATTGTGAACCATGACTTCGAAAAAAATACCTTTATTTTTTAGACTAGTGTTCTGGATAGATTATATTGAAAATTCCCTGTCCATGTCTCGTTAGCCAAGTAATAATAGAAAAATCAATCCATCTTCAGCTAGACAAATTCTCACAAGAATACCCGGTCAAAGAGACACACTACTGTTGGGCCAATTCACAGCTAATTCCATAAATACTCGAGATTTAAATCTTCAGCTTAGAATTCATCAATTAATTTTCTTGATAACAGACCTGTCATGCTTATGATATACTTTTAATTTGAATTATCTGTTTTGAAAAATAATTATGAATTCAAATACTTGCACTTCATAAAAATTGTATTTGAAAATGTCCCAATATACAAATATTTTTGTAGTATTCAATATACTTCTGAAAACCTAATTAGAACTATCCTGATCATAACGTTACATCAATCAAATTAATTTTGAATTTAGAAGATTGAATGGATCTGCAAATATGTCAGAAAGCAGCTTGCATGTCTTTCACTATGAACATGTTTCCTTAGTTTTGATGATCTTTAAGAATTCGGTTTTCGAAATAATGTGATGCATCAATTCCATTGCTGTCATCTGAATTACTTAGGGCTCTTTATTTTCATTTTAGATATTCTATTTTATATGTAAATTAAAATTTAAAACCTCAATGTGTGCAGCGGCAGTGAACTTTATCTCTTGAATTGAAATTGTTAATCGGAATCTTACTCAAATGTCATCTAATCAACACTTTCTAATCATTGAAACTTTGATGGAAATATTAAAAGTTATAAACCAGTAATTATAAACCATTATAGGAATTTCTGCTGAACGAATTCTCAGGTTGATATCAAAATTAGGGAACCTAACACTCAGCTAATAAAAATTTGAAAAAAATAATTGAATCTGGGTATATGGTTTCTAGAGGTCACATGAAATGAGAAAAATGAACAATCAATAAAGATATGATTTCCCAAGTTTTATTCTGACTTATATATAAGGTGTCCCAAAAGTCATGAATCAATCAAAAAAGGGAAAAATCTCTATACAAAAACAAACTGTATGGATCCTGACTGTTGCAATTATCAGAAATACGTGACGGACTGTGACTGCTCATCGTTTTGAGGTTCAACTCAGTACAAGTTCCTTTTGGAGAACTGCGTTTATGTGGAATAAACATTCTGAGAACGTTTTTCCAAAGGGATTTAATCTCCAGCGAGTCAAATCCAATGTGAATCACTACTTTCGCACAGGCACCGCTCTTAGAGCGCCTTAAGGATTTTCCTGAGGGCTTGTGTTTTGTCTTTGTCCATTCCCATCTTTATCCCTTTAAAACAGACTCAAAGACATATTTATTACTGTTTCGGGTATTAATGAAATTCGAAAGATACAGAACACTATCTTATAGATCACATCCTGACGACTCAAGATAGTAATTTTTGTGGTATTTTTAGTAAAGATGTGTTTTTCCAATATGTTTATTTTGTTTTATTGCAAAGGATCTTTTGGAATTCCAATTGAATAAATTTTCATGAAAGAAGCAGTTATTATGTAATATTTATTCAGGAAGGTAATGTAAAATTGAGTAGTCTGTGTAAAAATTCATCAAAAGCAAAGCTGTTATCCGAATTTAAAAAACAGAAATTTCAAATAAACGTGTGATAAAAAAGTAGCAGGCAAAAGATCGATCAATGTTGAAAAAACTTGTAGATTTTATGTTCATTCAAAGACGATTTTGAATAAAAAAATATAAACATCATGAATAATTTGGTTTTAAATATTGTTTTAACTTTTATTCTAACCTCAAACATTTAACAAGAAACATCATCAACCACATTTAAGAAAACGAATAAAAATGTACGCGGATATTTCTTTTTTTTTTTGACCTATGACTTTGAAACAACCCTGTATAAAGTTATACAAAACAGAAAAAGCAGAATATAAATCACTCAATGTGGGAAATTTACCAAATACTGTGAACACTTTTCTATAGGTCTGTAACTTACAAATTCTAAAATTGGGTTAAAAAAGAAAATTACTTTTTTTGCCAAAATAAATCCAATATTACCCTATTACTATTTTAAAATATATTATAAAATAAAAATATTTTCTTTATGAATTAATTACTTGAAGTGACCTCTGAGTAACCAAAAATTTACGAAATGCTACTATTCACTATAAAATACAAGTAGATTATACCCTAACCATGATACAACACACTCGACAATTAACATGCAAAAAAGATAGGTGAAAAATTCACTCTCCTGACGATGGAAGTAAGAATGGTGATATAATGGATTCAAAATAGGATCAGAAATAAAAATAATATATGAAAAAACATTTATAACAAATTAATGGCTGAAATGATTCTGAAAAGTTTATTAACTCGACCTTATCAATGGATGAAAACCCTAAGTAATTATTTTATTCTAAAATATCCCTATTATGTGTTCTTCAGAGTTTTGAGGATTACACATCATCTTTAAAAAGTAGACTAACCGTTCCCAAATGATTTTTCTCAGAGCAAATACAAGCAGATAGAAATACACTTATGAATTTCCTGAGCAGGAAGATAAGCTTCCTTATACTCTACGGATTCATGTTCCCTATGGCCCCGGAGAAATACCAACAAAAACCTAGTGCATTTATCGGAGTTATAGCATAATACAGACGTTGACGATTCACCTTGCTGACATTTCCAACCTGATGAGACATCAGCTCAGAAGAAGAGAAGAATCTAGTCTTGATAGTCTCAGAATGGATTGATAAAACAGAAAGACGGTCAGGGAGAACACAATCATCGCTGAATTAGGATTCGCTACATGGCTTAGAAATGGTAAATCTGTTTTTAATGAATGCACAGGCTTCAGACGATCCTAGCAAGGAAATATTCCTCCAAACATGCTCAAGAGGCTCTTGGATCCAATATGTGCCTGAGCACGTATTGGAGTCAACAGAACTTTGGAATTATCAATACTTTGACCCATTATTTGATGAAAATTAATAACTCTATCCATGATAATTATGGAAAATTCACAAAAAAAAAATTATTTGAAACGTTAATTGCTGCACAGTAGCTTCATCAGTTACTGGTACATCGAACTAAGCTACAATATTTTTTATATAGCAGTAGGTAATAACAAAACTTAGCAGATAAATGATTAAATCTGATTAATTATAATATATGTTATATGAAAGATATTGTAGAATAGTCTTATGTACCAGTAACTGATGAAGCTACCGTGTAGCGAAAAGCGTTTAAAATACAATTTATTTTGAAAGTTCTATAATTATTATCATGTTTAAAGAACTTTGACAGTCTTAGAGAAATGGTGAACACATTATGGAAATGCCCAAGCTATTGCAGTAAGTTACAAATACTGCTACTGGGGATTAAGAAAACTATAAGGCCACTTTCAGATAGTATGGGGTGAAAATCCCCACTACTTGCCTAACAGCTTTTCAGTCTGACGGAATGATAGAGACATCACTGAACCATCAATATCGCTTGTTGCCCCTGAAACAAACTGGAGTTTTTTTTACTGGCATTAAAAGGTTCTCAACCCAAGTTAAGTATACTCCATATATCCTTCTGACCATACTTTCAAAATAAGGCTGAGAAACGCCTATGAATTTGCTGGATCTTTCAGCATTAGAATGATAATAAGTTTCGGCAAGAAAATAGTACCGAAATCATCAAGGAAAGTGATGCAATACAACTTCACGAATCTCAAAATCCAAAAGAATTATAATCTCAAATTGTAGATGCCATGCCAAATACCTCATTTGGCGAAGATAAACAACCTAATGTATAGGATTTAACCATCACCCCAAAGTGAGCCTAAGGCTGTCCACATAAAGAATTCTTAACGTTACCTTAAACATGGAACAAATACAATATTAACTATTCGTAACGAACAATCTGTGAAAGGGGTGATGTAACAAATGCCCTAATCTAGTAATCTTCTCTAACTAATTTTGTATAAACATCATCACATTTCTAGAATGTCTTCTTGAACATACATAGAAAAATATTAAACATTCAAGAACCAATGAAAAAATTTATTGGTAGAGAAGAATAGGTCTATAAAAATTTAATCGATTTCAAAAATGTTTCGTGGTGTAGTTAAAGTGGTTTATTTCTCAAAAACGAGTATGAAACATTGTATGATGGTTGATGATATGTTGATATTACCTTGAATACAGAGAGTGAATTTTTGTAAAAAAACACACACAATTGCCTGAAAAACTTAAAAACAAACATTCTGCATAAACTAAAAAAATAATGTCAGGACAACACATATAAAAAGGAAACCAGGTAATGCGGACTCAAACTTACGGGAATTTGAGGAACTGAACTACCAGCAGATGAACTGAATGTATATGATCTTGGCGCCAAACCGTAACCAGGCTTAGGAACATGACGCAGAGCACTCACAACTGTGTATGAATAATAGCAGATAAAAATATGAACAATTCCGTAAGCATATTTTAAACATTCAGCAACTATACAGCATATGCGGGAGTGCGTGTTCTTTTTGCATTATATACACCATTTACTTATATTTGGAACATTTTCCTAATCAATGAAGTCATTCAAGTCATTTCTTAATGTTTCCACTTTCTTTGAAGCTAAACCTAATACTCACATATCCATTTCTACTGGGCAGAGTAGATGATTTAAGTCCATAACCAGGCCTAGGTACCATTCGTAATGATGAAACTACTGTACAACATGCAAAAAAACAATGTGCAAATAAACAATATCAAATAAAATTAAAATAAGAGCACATCATGCATTTATCGTCTGAAATATAAAATGCTGTTTTCTGGCTGAAGTTAAGAATTACTCTATGGGAAGCAAATATTTCTTATGGGAACATTAATTAAAATGATGTTAAATATCGGGATCAAAATGTTAGTAATTCTATACACGAGGCAACATAAGTCCTGGTAAAATTTTACTAGTGGAAATCACAGCATTTTTTTAAACCATTGGGTAATATATTGGTTGAAATATATAGATCTCCCAACTTAAAAAATGATGAAATTTTTGTAATATTATTTGTAATATATATA
>WOGL01000572.1:0-14137 GCA_015342145.1 Leptinotarsa rubiginosa | reverse complement strand
AAATAATTTTTTAAAGAAAAAGGTTGAAATCATAAGTTTAAAATGCGTTGTTTTAGAGCTCTTTTATGAAAACTACTTGATTTTCGTCAGGAGGAACATTCCCCATTCCTATCACACTGAACTTAACAGTAAGACAAATTTGTGCAGTAAATAGAGACAAATTACCAACATAATAAAAAATCTTACTTGAAAACCTCTTCTGTGTAGATTTGTCAACATTGCTAGAAAATCATAGGATTTTCATCATCACAATGAACTTAATATTATTGCTCATGTTGTATGACTTGAATGTTAACAAATTTATCAATTCCTATAGGGAGAAAACACATAATTTAATATGTACTAGTGTTGAAAGATTATTTTCATAAAAAGAAAGTGAGTGTAGTAAATATTGATTAAATTCATCTATATGATAAAAAAGTAGTTTTATGGAGGTTAGTGCATTTGAAAAAACACAAGTTTTATATATGTATAATGTCCATCAATTCTAACCTAACTCCATTTGACATAACCTTCAATAAATTCATTAAATGTGTAATAATCTCAAATAAATTTGAATTGTGCTGGAATATGTTGCAAATTTGAGTATTTTTGAAGACTTTAGAATCCAAGCTAGATGTAACTTTGGAAATTTAATTTCATTCAGAGTGATGCCATTGATTTGATATAATGTTTTAGTGTCCGACCGAAAGTTCGGTTTCGGTCGAGTTTCGGCAAAAAACGGGTTTCGGTTTAGTTTCGTTTTAGGCGGCAAACCTGCCGAAACTACGACCGAAACTGCATTCGGGAGTTTCCGCGCTGTGATCGGTCATGTTCGGCTCGTTAAATTTCATACAAGTGATATTAGGTAACAACTCAAATAAGTAATTTTATGTTTAATTTTTTTGAAAACCCATCAATAATATTCAAAAGAAGGATCTACACCTACTCAAATAAACACCTCACCTATTTTAAGTATTTTTAATGTGCAATTAATATTNTTGATTATCAATAAGTAAAAATGTCGAAGACTGCATAACGTTGTGATTTAAAGATAAAAAAATAAAGACTGACTGATTATAATAACCAAACCAACTAATTGTTGTTCTTGTTTTCGAAACATTTGAAAATTCTTGAACTTGGCTTATCTGTTCTATTCATGTAGAAATAGAAACTCTTGTTCGTAGTACTTCTAATAATAACTCAAATCAATATAGGATTTTATCATAGTAGATTTTCATGACCATTTAAAAATGGATTTTCCAGTTTCCTATCCTATTTATGATTACTTAGATTACTTACACTGAGATAGTGCTTTCAGTCTTACTTCGAAATCAATACTCAAACATATCCTAAAATAGTTGTTTTTTTTTGACATTTCAATAGTATACTAACAAATGATGAATTGAAATTTGGTTCAAAAATGTTTTCAACTCTATATAGCTTATTTGCAATTCAAATGGGGTTATTTATCATTTCAAATTTTTAATCATTACATCTTCCGAATTTCAGCAATTTAGTGTGGGGGATAATGTGTATATAAACACAGCGGGGCTTTTACGACAATGAATCATTTACGAGTTATCTGTGCAAGCTTATATTCAGTTCCAATATTTCAATACTTTCGATAACCTAGCTGATATATTTTACCAACTCTTAATTTATAAAATCTCAATTACATTACAAAAATTTCCCTTCCACGCCTGTGTTTCCCGATTCATTACAGGATTGTTTACTTCCCCTTTCGTATAAAGAATAAAAGAATCAAGTGGAGTTCTAAGTTACTGTTTCAACCTAAAGGGAATGCTCTCGATTTTAACGTTGAATTCAAATTTCATAGAAATTCAGAATTAAGTGACAATAAAGAAAGGTTAGTAAGACCTCATGTTAACGTTTGTCAACGTTATTCTAGACGTACAAATGAAAGAGTATCAAGCAGTGACATATCCAGAGTCGAAGTAGTAGTGAAAGTACTATCAAAACTTTTTTTCAAGAGTATCATCTAAAAAAAGAACACAATTTCTCTATATGCCACTGCTATCAAGCTAACATAATGGAGAGCCGATGAAGCTAGAGAACTCATAGGAAACCCCTTGAAATAAAGTAGAAATAGATTACTAAGAAAATCAATCAAAAACTATTAAATGCAAAATAACATGCAAGCCAGCTTGAAAGAAGTTTTGAATTTTAAATGAACTCATAATTAGGCTGCAGATTTCTTGCGACAGAAAGTTCAAATAGCTTTTGAATGACTGGAAAAAACCAACTCTTTTTATTGAAATAATATATTTTCAGAAAAATTATACCCCTTCAAAAACAATTAGTTTCTTTTAAAAGTAACGGCCTACAAAAGCAAAATCTTGGCAATTTTCCATGTTGTTTGATAACTATAATTTGGTTTTGCAGTTCTTGTTTGATTTCACAAAAATATGAAAAAGAGTTGGTAATTTTTCTCATACAAATTCATGCTCATCAAATAAAAAAAAATGGTGAAATTAATATTTGATACCTGAGTTTTCAACTGATCTTTCAACCAGGTAAGATAGAAGTGCAAATCAGATCGTTCCATGGGAGTATGGGACCAACATGCGATTTTTGCAATGATTCTGGATGTCATGTTGGTAATGAATCCATCTTGTCGATTGAGTAGGTTCAAGAATGGCCCCCAAACTGATTCTTTCTTTTTATTGGCGTATTCGTGGAAGATCTCCACACGGCTTCTACTTTCCTAAATTAATAACATATGGAATGGTATCGATATTAAGGGCCTTCATAAGTGATTATTTACACAAGAAACACTAACCTGTAACATATCATCTACCAAAACTAAGATGTACTGCAATGTTTGATCTTTTGAAACATGTCCCAACAGATTCAAAAAGGTCTGGGCACATTGATTACGATCCTTTTGCAAAAGTGCCTCTCGTTTAGCGCTATCTGTGACATCAAAAGCTACAATGAAGTTATAGTCTTCCTGTGATATCATCTGAGACCTGTGAAAATATGATATCTGAGTATCTTACTAGATATAGACTGTGTTAATAATATTCGTATAATTTTTTAACAATTCTGAAGCAAGGTTATGCAAATTTGAAGACAATTTTCTCTAATAGAGCATTTCTAACCAAAATTTTACTTTACGATACATTAGTTCTTTACACGCCAATTAAGCGGATGTTGTCTACGGTCCTAGTCTCTTGAGAGCAGACTCATTTCGGATTCAAAAACTTCAAATCTCTTGTACGAAGCTAACTACAAGTACTGGAAAACGGGAGTACATTTCACACCTGTTCGGAGAGTTAAGTTGAACATGGAGGTCAGGCGCAAGCTTCACTCTGCTCCACTATTCGTCACAACAAAAACACCCTCTTACCTTAGTTAGAAAATATCATTCAGAACTGATGTACAGCATTTGAATTTATGATTCCGAAATGCAGTAAAGTACCTAAACATAAAACATTACATGTCAAAGTCGAAGCATGCTTTATTATCCGAAGATTATCTTATTGACAAAGCTCCTAAATGTAAATAAAATTATGCAAACCAATATGGATTGTCGGATGTTGAAAGAGGATGAACTTATAATTGTATATATAATATATATAATTTTGTTCGAAAAACTCCCTCAAATTGTAAAATGTTACATGTATCTGGATAATTTATATTCATTGTTGTTTCATTTTTTAACAAAATATTATGTGAATTATGGTATATGAAGGCATATGTATGTTTTACACTTTGTCGATTTTTTGTATCTTCAGACAATTCAGTATATTTTGATCGTTACTCGTCGTTAAAGTGAACAATCCGAGAAAAGAACCGAAGAACTACTTCAATATAGTACGGACCGGCTCAGAATAATTACAGGGTTACTAACCGGTCATTGTCTGTTTAGAGGACACGTGAATAAAATGGGGCTGAATAACGGAGACCTCAGCTGCAGATTATGCAACGAAGGGATATAAACAGCTCTACACATCTTATGCGTGAGGCACTGAATCACAGGGGGCAGGCAATATATAGACGTACGAAATTACGTCCAGAAGAATATGACGAACATCACACGGAACCTGTACAAACTAGTACATAGGGTACGAGACTGATGGAATGGGTGTCATGAGAAGATGGGAAAATAAACGCAATAAGCCCAAGAGGCTGCAGTGTTTTCTGGAGACTTGGACTAAATGGACAAGTCAGACAGCTCCCAAGGTACCAAAAGAAAAATGAAACAAGTGGCGAATAAAATCTTTATAAATAACTGAGATTTCACGTTTACCTAATCTTTTCATAATGCTCGGAAAATGGCCACTTTTGAACCACATTTTTTCACATTCTTTGGTTGTTAAATGATCCATATTGTAAATGACAAACCTTTCACTGAAAAAATTACACTTTAGATGACACTGAGTTGATAATCCTTCACTTGACTTACTGAAAACGCATCATTACTCGACATTGAGAAAATTGTTCAATAGTTTGTGAAGAGTCTCATCAAAAGGACTGTTTGAAAAACATTCTATAAAACTATACATCCATATTGCTGGGTCAACGAATTTTAATGAGTTATATATCAAAGCATTGATCAACTTACTTGTAATTAAAATACTAGAATTCTTTTATGAGGTCTTAATTGACGACTCATTGTTATTTTACAACAGAATTGTTAATTCTACCTCTCAATCGAAACAAATGCCAAATCCTTGGGGAACATCCAGTTATTTTGACACTTAAATAATAACAGACGAACTGGAAAACAGAACCTTCTTTGAATTTTTTCCAACTTATAAATGACATTCACCTCAAAGGCAAGGGTATCAAACTTTCAGCCAATCAGATGACAGCTTCAGAAAAATGGATATTTTTCTGGATATACTGGGTCGAAGAAGCAAGAAGAATTTTTGTAATAAATTGATGGATATAGCCATTACTACGTGGTAGGAGATCATAATGAAGAAAAGAGAATTGAAACTTTCTATGTAACTAACGTTACTGCAGTTTCGTCCTATAAGGACATTTTCAAACTTATACATTATGCTTTAATGTACAAGTTTGAAAATGTCCTTATAGGACCAAACTGCAGTAACGTTAATTACAAATAAAAGTGGTAAAAAACATAAGAAAGTTTCAATTCTCTTTTCTTCATTAAGAATTTTTGTATTAGTGGTAATTGAAACAAACCCACTCACAAATTCACTGCAAAATTCAATTTCCCTGATGATATATAATTTTACAATGGACAAAAAGTCTTTTTTTGGATGAATGAAGTTTTAAGCTGCCTTCGATCCTTCCCTCTACTGGTCTTCATGGAAGAAGTTCTGACACAATTACCAGGTATTTTACACCCAACTGCACCATTCTCAATTATGAAGAAAATTTAGAATTATATTAGAAAAGTATAGGTTCGTTCGTAACATGAAACATTACATTAGGCAACAATTTCGTTAAGATGAAATTTTAAGCTTATATGAAATGCACAAACAAACCAATTATTGTATCCAGGGATTCCAGGAATGAATTACAAATGAACTTTTCTTCTCAACCTCACTAATATGGTTTTTATTTATAAATGAATAAAATCAGTAGCACTTGAAACATAAAATACAAGTCATTTAAAAGATTGTGACATCTAGTGGAATTGAGTGAAATAAAGTAGCTACAAATAGATTATTGCCATTGAAATTATTTGTTCATCTGAAAAGAGAGTGTGTAACTTTATAAGAAACAGCAATTATACTAATTTATCAAAGGTTCCCGCATCCACTTATTTGCCTCTTATTGCCATATGGATTTAATTCAAGGATTGAAGTGAATAAATGAAAATAGCATACTCCTCACTTCAGGAGAAATATTCATTATAAGATTGTACTCACTGAAAATAAGACTGCCAGTTAACATGCTGATTCCTGATGTCAGTTGCCCTTTGCTGCAAAACACTGGTAGCAGCCAACATATCTGTTGGAATAGCCATAGTTTGAATAACACTTTCGACAATCGTTTGATTTCATCAGATTTTTCTATTTATAAACGAAAAACAATTCCAAAAATAAAACTTTTAACAAATTTTGGTAGTCACTGGTATAGTACACCATTTTATGTCACGTGAATTCAAAACACGCCTATTTTTACAAATAGAAAACAAATCTGTTTTGTAAGAATTTAACAAAATTAATGAAAAATTAAGTAAATGTAGTGAACATCCTCAACAATACTTCATTCGTTTCCTAATGTGCCAAATAGTTAATTTTCCTTAAGTGAGTACGCACTAAAATTCTTACCTATTTTGTCGTCATCTAAAGACGTTATTATTTCTTTAATTTTCGGATCTGTTCCGGCCGCTGCTAGGTTCGATGCCATTTTTTGCAATTTTTATCCAAACCGATAGCCGAAAACTTTTTTGCTTCACCAACCCAAGTTTTTACTAGATCTTGGCACAGCTGACAGTCTTGTGATTATTGACATAGGTTAGGTAACCTTTTTACCTGACGTTTAATGATTTTGTCGTAGGTAGGAAAAGGACAGCAGATCTTTTTCAGTTGGTCACGAGAGGTTTGTACCGCCAAGTTCAAAAATGGAACTCACGGAGCCCAGGCCGAAGAAATGTTGCAAACTTTCCAAAAACCTACCGCTTCCAGTTATTTTCAAGAAGGATGGTACAATTCACAGAATGAATGGTTTTTTCAATGGATTTTCAGTTTGTATTACCGACAAAGAGGACATGAAAAAAATAATTTCAATGGGGTATTTCGGAAAAGCAAATCTTTCACGAAACTACCCTCAGTTCGGTGACAAAAAGACTGAATTATTGAGAAATAGGCAGTATAAGAAAAGAAAAGCTTGGAGTGAACAGACTTCCAGTAAAGATATCAGGAAAATTATAGTTGTTCCTGACTCTGAAGACGATAATGAAGATTATTTCACAAATTTGAGGCCAGAGTACCAAATCGATAGGTCAGGACTGAAAGAAACAGTTTGGCTCAGTCTAGAGGAATCTTTCTTTCTTTCAGAAACTGTGAAATGCTTGAATATTTTCAATGGCAAAAATATTTTGAGTTCTGAAGAATGTTGGAAATTATTTTCGGAAGCAGATCCTCATTTTAAACAAAATTATATTGTTTACTACCATTTTAGAGCTAAAAACTGGGTAGTGAAGCCAGGTATTAAATTTGGAGGGGACTATTGTAAGTACTGAATTTTGTGAATAAATTACATCTAACACAGTTTATTTTAGTGCTCTATAAACAAGGTCCTCCTTTCTTTCATGCATCCTATGTCGTGATCATAGACTTCATGAATGAAGATTCAACAAGAAATGAAAGTATGTTGAGAACATCACTGGACAATGTTTCATTATTGAGTTTAAATAGACTCTGCGAAACGGCTGGAAAAGAGTTGATGATATGTCAAGTTACAGGACAGCAAAACGAAGATATTCACTACATGAATTTGGGTAGTTTTGTGGTGAACGAGTTGTTAGTTAAACGATGGATGTTAACACAAGAACTTTCTTGAAACGTTTATTTTTAAAACTACATTATAATTTTTCTCAATCCTAGTGCTGTTCATTTTTCATTAATTGTTTAAAAAATCAATCACATTGAACCCATTCTCTGTGCTTTGTTCCGAGAAATGCCAGTTCTTCTATATTCCGACCTTTCTGCCAAATATTCCTGTGTGCATTCTTCTTTGAACTGCTCATTAGTTAACCAGTTGATTAGGCATTCCTTCAAAGATGAATTTTCTTTTCTGCACTTCACCACCATCAACAGGCCAGTGTTTTTGCAGCACTCTGTAAATTCTTCAACCTCTTTGAAACATTTTTCAACTCTGGCTTTCTCACGCATTTTCTTCGGTATCAATACATTCATTTCCACTTTTCTCATAAATAAATCATCTGGATCTCCTGAAAATAAAATATTACATCTGTTTTAGTGAACGCAGATTCCATTACTAACCCAATCCGTGGGGTCCATTACAATACCTAGAGAACACAGTTTGTTTTTTCTCTGTATTTTCCATTATTGGAGAAAATCTAGTTAGATCAATTTTTTTTCTTCTGAATCAAAGTTTCATATTTCCCATAGATACAGAATTTTTAAAATTTAAGGTTATATCACAAAATTGAAAATTTCTATGATTCTATGTAAAATCCACAAGACACAACCACGGTATACCATATATATAAGTATACTGTGACACAACTAGCAGCTAGCGCACAGAATTTAACTGGAACAAGTTTATAATATTCCGTAAGAAGTCGCTGATGATTGATTCGTTATTTAACGACTATTGGTAGCTGGATTTTATCGACGCTATTCTATAGCAAAACACATGTTTCGTTTTTGTGAAACAGTGTAGTGAAAATAACACAGTAAAGTGTTTTTGAATACTTTATGGAATACGTGTGTAAGCATAGGTCAGAGTTTTCGATGCATCTTGTTTATGTCAAAAACACAGATTAGATACATCCCCCAAATATGTATACAAACCTAACCGTACCCTCGAATTCACTTTGATAATTATAAATTAATAGTTATTTATTCACACTTCAGGTGTGACTTGTGGAAAAATATGTTATCAATTTTTGTGGCCGGCCTCTGCTTCTGTACTTTTGTTAACTATCACGAGCCATTAACTTTTTCCATTAGTTAATAACGTTAGTATCCGGTATAGGTGACTTCTTTGAAATTGGAACCGAACATACTGTGCTCTTAGACAAAAATACGTCATTTGTCAAGTGTTACAATCTTCCCAATTCCCCATCACGAAATGAATCTTTCCAAAGAGAACGACAACCACCAGGATTTTCTCAGACTCGCCGAGCAACAACTTGCCAATCACACATATTTTTTCACCGATGGATCTAAAGATGAACCCGGTGACGTTGGCATTGGAGCTTTTTCACACAACCTACACCATTCTGGACGATTACCCTGTTTCTTTTCAATATATACAGCTGAAATAGTCATCTGAAAAGCAGTTCAGTATATTGTTAACAACGATATCAAACCCGCAGTCATCTTTAGCGACTCAAAAAGCGCCGTGGCAAAAATTTCCCGGTCAACCAAATCTGCAAACAGCGATTACCGATTACTGTTTTTTACGTACCAGACAACTGATATATAGAGCCGTCACAATGGGAAACAGCATACATTTGGCATGGATCCCTAGTCATTCCAACATCAAGGGTAACGATACATCATATACCTTAGCCAATATTGGAATAAACCATCCACTCTCTAATCATCCTCAAGCAAACTATAGAGAGTTTTAAATATTATTGAAGCATAATATCTGGATCGACTGGACCAATCAATATAGCGAGGACGAACAATTCAAAGCCAAACTTAACTTTTCCTCTGTACCACAACGTTACAAAACTCCATGGTTCAAGGATCTGGCTACTTGTTCTCGTAAAGATTTCGTCAATATGTGCAGAATTAGGAGCAATCATTTCCTCAATAAAGCACATATCCACAAACTTAAGATAGTTGATGTGGGGGAATACTTGTACGCATGCAGTGCTTCGCAAATCATGACTTGATTGTAGTGTCGATGCACGTAACCGTAGTGCATTACCTCACATTAGTGAGGTGAGCTCTAGTGCAGTCTGACATTGCTTGTTGATTGACTTCAAATTACAGTTTAACTTTGTTTTAGCGCAAACCCAGGTGGGGTTTGGGTACAGGCTACACCTGTAGTAGCATGTTTCTGGAACTCCTAGCTGGATAGCCCTGGCAGCTAAAGCTATTCACGGAAAAAGAAGAAGAAGGAACTACCTTTCAACACTGTCAAATAAGTGGTGAGTTGCAAATTTTAGGGAATTTCAACATTACAAACAATTATTTTCAATATCCTTTGTGAACAACGTACGCTCGGAACTTAAAAAGGGTACGAGTACTGATATTTTCGCAAATTCAGATTATATTTCTCAGTTGAAATGGACCGACTTTTGAGACTTGGAGGAGGTATGCCAGGTTTGAGTCAAGCACCTCCTCCTTCAGATGCACCTGTGGTAGATACAGCTGAACAAGTGTATATTTCCTCTCTGGCTTTACTAAAAATGCTGAAGCACGGCCGTGCAGGAGTACCAATGGAAGTGATGGGGCTTATGTTAGGTACGCAAATTATGGTTTGCAAGGTGTGATTTGATCTAATGTCTTTAAAATTTCCAGGTGAATTTGTAGACGATTACACAGTCAGAGTTATTGATGTATTTGCGATGCCACAGACAGGTACAGGTGTTAGTGTAGAGGCTGTAGATCCAGTTTTCCAAGCTAAGATGTTGGACATGTTACGGCAGACTGGTAGACCAGAAATGGTTGTAGGCTGGTACCATTCCCATCCAGGATTCGGTTGTTGGCTGTCGGGTGTCGATATCAATACCCAGCAAAGTTTTGAAGCTCTTTCCGAAAGGGCAGTCGCTGTTGTAGTAGACCCAATTCAGTCTGTTAAAGGCAAGGTTGTAATTGATGCCTTCAGGTGAGTCCCTAAGTTATTTTTTTGTTTAAAGAAGGGCGAGTTTCACAATATCGCTCAGCGAAATAGTGCTAGTGAATTTTTTCTTGCAACCACAATTTGTCAGGCAGTAAAAATTCATTTTCTGACCTAGAATAGTTCCCAACAAATTTTTAGTCAGACCTACATTCATTCGTCCTTTCCATGATGTTAATTCCATAATTTTCACACTATAAATTTAATTCAAGATGTGTTTCACTTCACTTTAGATGTTCCAGTTGGACTGGGACATCTAAGGTCAGATCATCAATATAGTGTTCAAATATTTGCTGTGGATTCAAATGATTTTTTGCTTTGAAAGAATTCACCGTTGGTCCAGAAAATATAATTTGAAAATATATTTTATCGCTCTATTTTGTAGTGTTTCTACCCACTGTGATCAAATAATACAATTTAGAATATTTCAAGATTGAAATGGGTCATTCTTGAATATTTTTGTGGTACGGAATTCCTTATTTTTAAGACAACTCCAATAACTACTAGTGTTATTCATTCAGAAGTATAATTGGTTAGCTCGAGCCAATAAATACAATTTTAGTCAAGACATTTTTACATTTTTCCAATCATTAACTGATAATTCTTGTTTACAAAACAAATGAACACAAATAAACATACAGAATGATGAATTTTGAGTAAAAATCCACAGCTAGAAAACTCTTTCTATAGATAGAATGTGATTTGACCACAACTTGATAGAATTACAATGTTTTATTCGATATTAATGAATTTAATATTAATTTATGAACTACTAGCCACACAGATAACCTTTGGAGACGATTCTTAACGTGAATCTTGATTTTATCGATTCTTTTCAAAAACAAATTTAATTCTACTTTCAAGTCTAAATCAGAACTTGAGTTTATGTATATTAAAAATTGAATAAATCCATTTACTGATTTTTTTAGAAGTTTGGATTCTCTCAACAACCATTATTAATCAATAACATTTTCTGAATTTCAAATGAAATTTGTAAGATTGACTTTGATTGGTCCTATAAATGTTTTTGAAGATTAATTTAACTTTTGCAATACTACATCTATGACATTTGAGAGAAACCCTCCAATATACTTGTATATGTAAAAACATTTTTGTGTTTGAGTATTCTCAAACTTCTACGTTTCAGTTTGAAAAATAGAAATAAAAAACTTGTTTTAGTTTTTAAAATAAACTCGAAACTTAAATTTCTCCAAACAGACAAAAACTAGTCTGGGTCACGTGTGTTGTTGTAAATTGTTTTCTGTTGTTTCCACTATAGGAATAATTTTTATCATGCTTTATCTAGAAGGCACTTTAAATAAAGTAGTAATGTCACATGAAGTCACACATCGAAACAAAATAGTGAAATGAATAGTTGTTTGGTTGTTGTCGCCGACCGTTAACACATAGCGAACTCTTATTTATAAAAACAGAGACAAAACACCGAAACCTTTTGATTTTTCTGCCTGCCGTCGTGACATTTCGTTGTTGACAAAAACCGTCGCCCGCGACACAAAGTCTTCATAATGTGTCTTAATTTGACAACTCAAGTTTTTGTTTTGTCGAAATAGACACAGTTGTTTTTTTGTTCATTTGGTGGAAATATGCCTTTACAGGTAATTTTGAACGAATGTAATTTTTTTGTTGAGGAAATCGGAGTTGATGTCAACTTTCTTTGAGTTTTTTCACCTTCCACAATCTGAAAACAGTGAAAATTGTAATGGAGAACTGTATACACGTGTAGAAAGGGCAAACGATTTAGTTCACCCCGATAAGCTAATGCGTATTTTCTATGTATACAGTTCTTCATTACAGTTTTCATATTTTTTCGGATTATAGAAAGTAATTTTTTTCAGCTGTCATTTTATTTTTTTAGGTTGATAAACCCTAACATGATGGTTTTGGGTCAGGAACCTCGGCAAACAACCTCCAACTTAGGACACCTTCAGAAGCCTTCAGTGCAAGCTCTGATTCACGGTTTGAATAGGCATTATTACTCGATAAGTATCAATTATCGAAAAAATGAACTGGAACAGAAAATGCTTCTCAACTTACACAAAAAGTCCTGGATGGATGGCCTTACCTTAGCCGACTATGCAGAGAACTGTAGTGTAAATGAAAAAACCGTATCTGACATGCTGGATTTGGCTAAAAATTATAACAAAGCTCTGGAAGACGAGGAAAAGATGACGCCGGAGCAACTAGCGATCAAGAACGTCGGTAAACAGGATCCGAAAAGGCATTTGGAGGAGAAAGTTGACGTTTTAATGACAAATAACATAGTTCAGTGTTTAGGAGCTATGTTGGACACTGTTGCATTTGAATAATTCAAGCTCTTGAGCTTCATCATCTCCAATTCATTCATTTGACAACTACTTTATAAGATATTTTTCATTAAACTAATTTTTTTGGTACCTATTTTCTTTGTTTTGAAGAAAATTGTATGACAAGGGATAAACAAAGCATTATAAATTCACTGAAGTGGTTTTTTGAATAATATAATATACTGGTAGGTGTATATATCATTGACTATGTGTTACTTCGATCGCTAGGGAGTGGATTGAAAGAACAGTATTAGTTCTCTGGGGAAAAGTATTTTAAGTGATCTGTTGAAAATGAAGTCTCTTCAAATTGATCCCTACAATTTCTAAAATGACCCCCCTCCCCCCAAATAGATTTTTATTTCATTTCTATCACACTCATTTCAAAACAACCCATCAAAGCTGCATTGAATGCAATACACTTTCCTGTAGATCCTATGCTTAGAATGTTCAATGAAAATATTCTAGATATAGGGATCATAGGTATAGGCCTCTCAAAATTCAAATGTCTTCTGAGTGGGACTTTAAGAATAATTATACACCAAATTCTCAATGTATTCATTCATTATTTATTTCTATCCTTTATATTATACTTGCCATTTATCTCTGTATTTTGAAGAGTATAATCTATAATTCTGTTTATCTTAGTGCTTTTGCTCATCTTCACATGCTTGAGTTTATTTCGACAAATGCTTTTATATTTTTAGTCTCTTCAATTTTAAAATTTTCTATAAATATTTATTAAATTTGATGCTTGTACTATTATAAAAGGGGTGATCCCGTGCAATAAATGAATAACAAATGCTAGAGTAATACAATTGTCATTCCCAAATAACTTACTCCAAATATCGCAGTTTGGATTCACACGAAATTTATCAAACTCGCGCTAGCCATATCTGAATTGGCCCGAGGCACAGTGGAGTCCTTCGATAGGGGAGAAACAGTATAATATGTATTTTGTAACCCGGGAAGGCTTCTTACTCAGAAAACTTCCATACTAGAGAATTTGAGCACAAAAGTGGGCACAACAAGGATGCCCCTGGGAGTCCTTCTATTTATATTGAATGTTTATGAACTTTCACAATACGCGAGTCCTTTTTTTAATACCATTCAGTATGTCGATGATACCATGTTTTGTGAGAATCATCCTGGTTATAAATACTTTAAACAATAAACCTCACTTCCTCTATGAAAGATCTGAAATATTGCCAAAAATCTTTATAATAAAGTTTTTAAGTGTTATATTGTATACATAATGGGGAATGTTCCTCCTGACGAAAATCAAGTAGTTTTCATAAAAGAGCTCTAAAACAACGCATTTTAAACTTATCATTTCAACCTTTTTC